>CM077287.1:7255786-7283286 GCA_039654925.1 Anguilla pacifica | reverse complement strand
GGCTCTCCAGGGGACGAGTGTTGAGTGTGGAGAACGGTTCCTGGCCATAACGGGGTTAAACCCAGTCTTCTGTTTACCATTGGCATCCACGCGGGCTGCTTCTGAGCACGCTCAGTACTGACGGAGGTTGTGTCTGGGGCCGTGATTGAGGGTGCTTGGGGGGGGTGGGGGGGGGGGTCGGGAGTATGTGAGGATTTTTCGGGGGTCAGGAACGAGGGGGGAGGGGGGTGGTTTGCTCCCGCCAGCCGTCCCGGAGAGGACCCCGGCGCTGCACGTACGCGAGCGCTTGCTCCCGTGCGCCCGCCTTCGTGCGTTTGCGTTGGCCGGTCTCCAGCAAGGGCACAGACCGTTTCCCCAGAAACGCAGATTCCTGAAATTCCTGAAACAAAGTGGCCTTTAAGAGCTGTAAAGGTGCCTTTCTCTCCCCGGGCCTGAGGCCTGCTGATAAGCACGAGCTGCTGGAGCTGCTGGGGCTGCAGCGTGTCTGTCTGAGACCTCGCACTGCTGCAGCCCTTCAGAGTCCTCTTTGTGTTCTGTGCGCGAGCACACACACACACACACACACACACACACACACACTCACACAATCTCTCTCACACACACACACACACACTGCCTCCTCTGAGCACACTGGGCTTGGTTCTGGCTCCTCTTCCACAGAACACCCATGTCCCATTTCACTTTTTTAAAGGTGGACGCCCATGTCCAATTCCTCACGCACAGTCTGACTGACAGATGCACTGTAATGGGGACGGGCCGGGGGGCAGCGTTGGGAAAGCCGGGTCGGCGTCACGGGTTTTCGGGGGTAAAGGAGGGGGGCGGCTCCGTCAAGTTGAGGGGGTGTCCCCCGTCCCGCAGCCTGTCGGGGGGGTGGGGGGGCAGGGGGGGGTAAGTGTAAGCCTGCCCTCCTGTCTGGGGCTCACAATTACAAGCCTCCTCCTCTCAGCGCTGTTTGATCTGAATTCACACTCCGCTTTGAAGTCCGGAGCTGGAGACGCTCCAAACATGTACAGAAATCATTGTGGGGGGGGGGGGGCAAGGGGGTGGAAAGAAAACTCCCTGCCTGCAGAAATTGGCATAAATTACTGCCATTACACAAATAGTTTTGCTGCTGCGTCTGCTTTTGGGAAACCTTAACTTTCTGAAGGCAGACTCCCCGCCCCCCCCCCCCACAATTATTACAGTCTCTCTCTCTCTCTCTCTGCCCCACCATCCCAAGACTACGGAATTGTGTGAAAGTAGATTGGGGGGGGGGGGAAACGCACCCTGGACTGGTCACCGAAAGGTGAGCACTGTATAGCCCAAAACATTGCCTTTCTGGAGGTCCGGTATCCCAGCATGCACTGCCTGTCATTCAGAAAGGCAATGTTTTGAGCACTGTAAAGCCCAAAACATTGCCTTTCTGGAGGTCCAGCATCCCAGCATGCACTGCCTGTCATTCAGAAAGGCAATGTTTTGAGCACTGTAAAGCCCAAAACGTTGCCTTTCTGGAGGTCCAGTATCCCAGCATGCACTGCCCGTCATTCAGGGCGGTGCTCGGCGAGAGCGAGCGGCGCGCCGGGCCTCGACGCGGCGGCGGCTCGCTGAGGACAGAACCGCGATGGCGGCGCTGATTGTCGCGCGCTGTAAGCGCTCATTATGGGATTAAACTTATCTTCAAACAGGCACGCTTTAACTGCCGTCGAGAATCAAGAAGCCTGCGCAAATCCCTTATTTATTTATTTATTTATTTCTTTATTTTAAATTGGCACAGGAATAGCTCAAGTGCCCTGGCGGTTGCCGTGTGTCTTGGTGCGCTCGTGTGTTTTGGGCCCGGTGGGGAGGTTAAGCAGGTCTCGGGTGACGGGCCAGGTGCGTGTTTAAGGACAGATGTGGAGCAGGGTGCAGTAGTGTGTGTGTGTGTGTGTGTGTACGCTGTGTGTGTGTGTGTGTGTGTGTGTGTGTGTGCGTGTGTGTGTGTGCGTACGCTGTGTGTGTGTGTGTGTGTGTGTGTGTGTGTGTGTGCGTGTGTTTACGCTGTGTGTGTGTGTGTGTGTGTGTGCGGTGTGTGCACTGTGTGCACTGTGTGTGTGTGTGTGTGTGTGTGTGTGTACGCTGTGTGTGTGTGTGTGTGTGTGTGCGCGCGTGTGCGTGCGTGCGTGTGTGTGTGTGTGTGTGTGTGTGTGTGTGTGTGTACACACGCTGGTGACAGGTGGCAGTTGGCAGGTCTGGGATCCAGGCATTAGAGCCGTCTTTTCTTTACATTCTTCTCCTTTTTTGCGGCGGCCTCTTCTCCCATCCCCCCCACCCCCCAGCACCAGCCACCCTGCCCCCACCCCCAAGCGGCAGCGGCGGCGGTTTGGGCACGGCTGGCAGCCAGTCCTGGCAGGTTGTGCTCTTGGAACGATGAGCGTCTGGTGCTGTAGTGCAGCCTTGGCTGGGCTTGCGCAGAGCAGGGCTGCCAGTGCACCAGCTTCAAGTACCAGCTGGGCACCCAACCCTGCCACGAGCATAAATCAGTCTCTCGCTCACTCTCCGCCCGTCTCTGTGTCTCCGGTTCTCACTTTCTCTCGCTGTCTCTATCTGTTTCTCACTCTCTCTCTCTGTTTCTCTCTCTCTCTATCTGTCTCTGTCTGTCTCTGTTTCTCACTCTCTCTCTCTATCTGTTTCAGTCTCTCTCTCTCTATCTGTCTCTGTCTGTCTCTGGTTCTCACTCTCTCTCTCTATCTCTCTCTATCTCTCTCTGTTTCTCACTCTCTCTCTGTTTCTCTCTCTCTTCATTCGTCTTTGTTTCTCCATGTCTCACTCTCTCTCTATCTGTCTCTTTCTCACTCTTTTTGTCTGTCTGTGTCTCTGTCTCTGTCTCTATCTGTTTCTCACTCTTTCTGTCTCTCTATATATCTGTCTCTGTTCCTCACTCTTTCTATCTGTCTGTTTCTCACTCTCTCTCTGTCTTTATCTCTGTGTCCCTCTCTCTCTCCCATTGTCTCTCTCTCTGTCTCCCTCTCTCTCTCTCCCCCCCCCCTCCCTCCCTCTCTCCCTCCCTCCCTCCCGGCGTGTGTGTTTTGAACGTCCGGCTTATTAAATCTCAGCGAATCAGACGCGGAGACGGACGTTGTCTGCGAACGGCTGGCTGTCCGCCGCTCTGCGGCCCCCGCCTCACGTCGAGCCGCGGTTCTGGCGGTCGGGATGAAGGGCGAGAACAGCGCGTTTCCAAAAAAAAAGCGAACCTTACAACTTTTTCAAAAACGGCAAAACGGCAGCGTTTAAAGAATGTTTCGGAGCGCACGTCGGCCTGGAACATTTTGGAAAATGCTAAAAGTTACGCTCTGCTGTGACAGTGTTTCTTGTTGCAGCAACCAGGTGAAATTTAGTTTTCATGCAATGAGTTATTCAATGTGTAACACTTTTTTGTTACCTTTTACTTTGCTCCCTTTTTTCCTTTTCCACATATCTACGCCCGCAAGAAGTTACAGCAGCGAAACGCAGAGTCTCGCAGGCCATCTATTCAGGGAATTTAGGGTCTTTGTCTTGTAAGTGATGTGCAGCGTTGCCGTGTCCACATGCTGTATCGGGAGTAGAAGACGGGGTTATTCTTTTTTAACTTTTTGAACTACGCCACAGCTGAAAGCTTGTGGCTTTGAAATGTATTTCTTTGATATTATAACCGTATATAAACTTAATAACCTTGTCCTTTGGAGTTTATGTTGTGCTTCGCCATTGGTTTGGGTTAGGCTATACGTTAGGTGTGAGCGTAGGGTGTCAGGATAGTCCCTGTAATGGATGGAGAGACAGTCCCAATGCTGTCTGTGTGTGTGTGTGTGTGCGCGCGTGCGTGCGTGTGTGTACGCAGATTCATACACTGACACTACTCATATGAGGTAGTCACACTGGAATAAACTCAATTTTCAGTGCACTTGTGTGGCTTGGTAATGCAACATAACAATTTGGATGTTTAGGCCATGTTCTTTCATGTCTTGCCTGCTTACTTATAACACGGAGTATGAGATTATTTTTCCTTTTATGAATGTCGTGAATGTGTAGCTTATCGTGTTCTATGGTTAGCCCCTAGTTGCTGCATAGATGTATACACTTTGGCCTGCTAGCTATCTTGCGTACTTTTAGAGTAGGTTTAAAGCAGTATTTTGTTTAAGGTGGGTAGATTAGTGCACTTGGCTACATTTACAGAGCATCCTATAGTTTCAGTCAGTTAGTAAAAGTAAACTCAATACACACATGCCTCATTCCAGATCTTCTGGTAATGAGAATTTGGCACGCTACCTATCTTTTGTGGAATTAAAAACAGCAGGTGCACGTAGGGGAACGCTAGTACTAATGTAACAGTTGCTAGTCGGCTAACTACTGGTGAATTTAATATGCATAGCCCACAACTGACCAGCTGCTCTCTGGTTTCTACACTGAATGAGTGTGACACTGTAATTGTAGGCAATGTTTTTGTTTCAACATCTTCAGCATTTTCTGCGTGTAATGTTCGATGTTGCATTTCCAGTGAAACCCGTAGACCTTTTGGGGGAAAATGGAGAAAGTGTATTAATCACTACAGGACTACAGTTTACACACGTGACAGGTGACACAGACCCAACGCAGAATGTTCTCCCAGTGTTATTGGAATGTTTTGGCTAGGTTATAACGTTGACACAACGTGGCGGCGACGTTGTCAGAAAGATTTGCGTTACCTGTGGAGGATTTCCTGTGCTCCAGCTTTGACATTCAGATTCCACACTGTCTTTGATCCCAGAAGTTTTCTCATCGATTTGAAGGGATTTGCAGATATTCCACAGTTTTGTTTTGAGGAAGTGAGGTCATAATACGGAATCGATTTCTCAATAACTCCTCCTGCAGGGACGTTCATTCGTAGGCTGTGTACTATGTGCACTCGTAAGTGAGCAGCAGCATTAAGAAGTTGAACGATGGTGTTTTACCAGTAAATGCCAGTCAAGCAAGTCCGTTCATTTAAGCTGATAAACAGGTTGGCCAAATATTACCACAAATTTCATGAATAACTTGACATGAAATTACCAAATATCAAAGGTTTTGAGTCAAACATTTTTTTCTCAGACACGCCCACTTTCTCAGATATAGTCCCAGAGAGGAAGTGTGTTTCTGTCTGTCTGTATATACGCGTATATGTATATGCATGTATATTATACACTTACAGGTTTCAGTCAGGAATACTGTTGTACTTTTATAATGAAAACAGTGTATTTGTGTCAAATAGCAAGCCCCTGGGAAGTCTGAACCATCAGATAGTCCAACAAAGCAGTGATATTGAAGTTGGTCTTAGAGTAGAGTATCATTTTTTCACTTTGACGCTCTTGCTCCTGGGGGAAAAAGTATTATAGCCCTGCTGCTTCATGCTATTAAATAATTTTTCTGCCGTAAACAATTATTTTATTTAAATGGAAGCGTCCCCACAAAACACACACACACACACAGTTTATATATATATATATATATATATATATATATATATATATATATATACACAAACTATGTCTTGGCACTAAAAAGGTACAAGCATTTTTACATGTTGTCAATTTCAAATAAAATGGGTTGACTAAGTGGTAATGAAGTTTTATCCAGTCTTTTCTATATCTAATATGCTAGAGATGTAGACAAACATCCGGGCTGTGCACTTAGGTTTGTCTTAAACTAAAAATGTCCAAGTTTACCTGTTCGAGTAACAGAAGCCGGATAAATGACGTAATTGATCCTTTTCATTCAGATGCACGGGTTTCAGCGAAGTAGGAGTTCCAAATCTGTCACTTTTTGGACTCCCTGTGTCACCTGAACAGCTGTCTAAACTCCGGAAACTATTCACTGAAAACAGTTTGTTCCGTAGCCAAAAGGGGGACGTCGTGAGGTTAGTCGGTGGTAGCCATTGTTTTGACGGACTTTATAAAGAACGATAAAAATCATTGTTACTTCGTGTGGATCGCGTTTCATTTCGTTGCTCGACCTTGTCAAAATGTTTTCATTTTGTTTTTAAACGGAACGTAAATGATACCTTACAGAAATAATAACCTATCCTCACAGAGACTTCTTTTTATGAGCACGCGCACGCACACACACACACACACACACAGGCAGTTCACACACGGTGTCTGTCTGAGCGATGAGGGAGGCAGTGCTGATGAGAGCCTTGCTCTGGTTCACATGCGTCACTTTACTGCTATCTGGGGCATATTTACAGACAGTGAATTTAATGCACAGTAATTATTATTTTTATACCATATACTTCCGCGGGCTTTCATTTTTCGAGTGAAACGGCTCCCCCCTGACCAAATGATTACCTTTGTGGTTCGGCATGCACCTGTCTCCCTCTGTACCTTGGCAACACCGCATTCACCTGCAGGAGCAATGCATTAGCCGTGCCGGCTCTGCACCGCGCTGTCAACCTGCAGCTCCTCCGCCGCATTCTGTCAGGCTCGCGCTTCTTTCCGTTGCCGGGAAGCGAGACGCACGCGATAGGGGGTTTCAGTCCAGAACGGAAAAGCCGACATAACGGATACGGTCAGGTTTTCAGCTATTCGGCAGAGTTAGAATTCTCTGCAGTGTATTTATTCTACCTTAGGGAGAGCGAATAGGAAATGGGGTTTGCACTTGGACTTGCAATCGTGAAAGAAAACTGAAACCACGAGGAATATTTCAACCATATAATATTTTGGCCGTCAGTTTACATTTTATGTTCAAAAGTTACATTTTATGTTCGAAAATAAAATTAAGGAAAGCAAAATTCTGTTAATAAGTGCCTCAGTATACACTGGAAAACCAAAAAAAATCCCCGCATCCACCAGGTATTTATTTATTAAAACATTGGAAAATAAAGTTCTAGAACAGTAATCTTTTGCATATCTTTTTTTCTTGTTATATGCCTGTGCATTTTAGACCAGGGGAAGGCTTAATCTTTGCTTGTGAAGCTGCTCCAAAATCTACTAGAATGCTGCATATCTAGAAAGGTAGATCTGGTATTCCAGACGGAATGTAGACTATGAGCAATAATTTCAGATGCAGTTAGGTCTGCAAGCTAGCT
The DNA here is from genome assembly GCA_039654925.1 of Anguilla pacifica. Classification (NCBI taxonomy): domain Eukaryota; kingdom Metazoa; phylum Chordata; class Actinopteri; order Anguilliformes; family Anguillidae; genus Anguilla; species Anguilla pacifica. The sequence continues at coordinate 7,276,253 of CM077287.1, read as the reverse complement.
CATGTTAATTTCGAGTCATCAAGGCTGTCATGCCTAAAGATATGAAAGTATGTCTAGTTGTACGAGTTCATATTGCTATTAGGAGACAAAGTATTTAAAGTAGCCATTGAAAGTAGCTTGTAGCTATGAGTCTGCAGACAAGAGAAAATGCCAAGGGCTTGTTTCGACACGCGTGATTCATTTAACAGATTACGAGGGTATATTTAAGCGCTATCCCAATAGAATTTAAATGCTGTCTCATATCGGCATTACGAATCTCAAATCTGTTTACAGTGGAGGTTTTCCAACCTTGCAGCTGTCCGGTCTTTAATTAAAAAATCCTCATAACAATGACTAAGAACTTTCTCTCTGTAATCATTTTATGGCAGAACTAGTCGTGTAAATACTGTGCATTAATTGCAAACTCGCACAACAAATGGTGTTCAGTTCTGACAGATGCCACTGCATGGTCATCACAAGCTAGTTGTCTATCAAGATAGTGTAGTAATCACCGCTCTATAAAACAGTTCAGTTTTACGATTCTTAACTTCACTGTTGTTAGGGATGTGTGTTGTGGCTAGTAAGAACTAAACCATAACCCTCTCTGTGTTCGGGGGGGGGAAAAAAGCAATACACCCTAAAGCATCCCGGAGATGAAGTCAGAACAAGTCAGAGAGAGGCAAGGATAACAGACGCACATGTTCACAGGCTGCTTTGGACCAAAAATAAGTGTTTAAATTTGTCTTAAGTACTGCTGTAAAACAGATGAACGTTCCAATAATCCAAAGTGTTAATACATATTTTTTTCCCGGCCTTGATTTAGGTCACGTTTTGCTGCGAGACCCATTTCATTCAGTACTGGGAGTGCCATAAGTGGCATTTCAGAGGTGAAACGCATTTCTACAACCATAAATTTCACTCATTTACATAATTCGCTGTTAACTCGGTGTATGGATGTGTGCAGTATCATTCACTGCGAAATTGGGTCGGTATAATTGTTGAAATTGGAGCTAATAAAAAATGCGTAATTACGCATAGTTTATTTGCTGGATTTCACATGGTTAGTTCATAAGAGTTGGTCTCCGAGTAGTTTTCTGCGTTTTTACTCTGCAGATTGGTGTTCGGAGCACACTGTAACAACGGTAATGCCTTCGTGTTTAAAAGGTAGTCTGACAGAAGAGTTCACTGTCTGTGTTGTCAGTGTGTGGGTGTAATGTAGTAGTGTAGTGATTAATTGTTCTGGATGATGGGCCAGGATTAGCCAAGCGTTTGCACTTACTGACGGACCAGAATACTGCAGTTTAAGTCCAGAATGCCACATTCTTGGGGTCACGTTCTTGTAAAGCTAACAACCGCACAACCCCTAAAATAAAGGTCCAGTTGAATGTAATTTACTGTGTCGACCAAATTGTTTTATTTATAGTAAAACTGTGTCTAATAACGGTTCTCGGTAAGACTATTTACGGTAAAACTGAGTCCCTTAACGATTCTCCGGAGAGCAAACGCGATCACCTGTTTGTATCGTATACTTCCTGTCCATAATGTTCATGTACAGTGGCAGTGTTGCGTAATTGTTATACAGTTTATCGGGTCACCGAAAGGGGTGTATATATATATATATACACACACACAGCGTTCTGCTCTTCCAAAACAACAGCCAGAGAATTTACAGGAAGCATAAGTAACAGCATGAATAATTAGCGTGTGCGGAGTTTGAGAAATCGCGGTGTACAATTAGTAGGTAAAACACGCTGGTTCACGGTTGGGTGGTGTGAGGTGGAGATGGAGAGAATGCAGGGAGGGGGGAGAGAGTGAGAGAGAGAGATAGAGAGTGAGCGAGAGTGAGAGAAGAGGGAAGCAGGAGACGAAAAGCAGCACAGCCTCTCTGACAGGCTGACCTGGTTTGGGGGATGCTGTGCTTGTTGCTCTAATCCGTTCAGCGCGCGGACAGATTACTGTCTGTTCCATATTGTCTGGGGGCGGGAGGAGGGAGGAAGCGGCGCTAAAAGGCTCAGCAGAGATCGTGTGCCGCTGCGGAGGAAGACTCCTTATTTATTTATCCGGTTATTTATTCGCCTCCTTACTTATTCACTCCCATATCGCATACATACCTAAAGAAGCAATCTTCTCTGCATCTGTTTATTGCAGAATGTACATTTGAATTGAGATTGCATACGAAAACAATGTGAAATGTGTAGGAGTGGCATTGATTAAATTAAGTTGTATGTGACAGTAGCTAGCACGAACAGTGCTGTATACAACACCTTAAGCTGATCCATAAGAATGCTGACAAAAACCCCTGGGAAATAAACTGTTAGCCGGCGCAGTTCTGCCAGGAATGCACTAAAGTTCCACCGAATGGATGGTCTGCAGTGAAAGAAACCTCTCATTACAGGGTTTTTTTATTTATTTATTTTTTTTAAAGAAAAATCTAAATAAACATAGGTTAAAGATTTTACATTTGAGTGACTGTTTATACACTTCTTGTTTTTATTGTGGCGATCAGATCAAATAAAAACTGTTCTTTGCGCAGCAGCTTGATAACCTTTTGTGGCTCCTGGCCGGTGGTGGTAGTTTGTTTTTGTTTTCTTTTCTGACTTTGTCTGTTTTGGATTTGCATCTCGGTGCAATTTTATGTCTTCCACCAAGGCTTCTGCCTTCCTCTTGTGTGGGGGAAACTGCTACTGGAACGTCAGGTTGTCGGAAGGTCGGTGTCCACTGGTTCTGGGCAGTCTTCATTCGTCACTTTCACCGTCGCGAAACCTGACGCTGGACAGGAGAGTTTTATGACGTGCCAGAAATGGAATTTTCATAGATGCGCGAGTGTGTAATTGTCGTTGTTCATAAGCAACCGGGCCCGGCTGCAAGATTAATGGCCTTGAGCCGCAGTAGTACTTCAGCATGCACGCGCCCGGATTGCGGCAACAATCGCCGCCATTACGGCCATTGTTGCGTCTAATGTACTGTGTTGCTTTTTTTTGACGAAATTGAAAAAGAGTAAATGCACAACAGAACTTTAGTGCTATGTAGAAAGTACTGCATATAAATCATTTTTATTACATAAAGTAACACTTAAAATGATGCATGGGCGTTTATCCTGAGGTAACGTTTAACAAGTAAGAAAGCTATGTCGCGGAGAGCCAGAAACAAGAAAAGTTGAGGTGTGTTAAACGGTACGAATGCTATGATCTGTTTTCCAACTACTACGTGTGTGAATGGCTCATGCTGACTGGCTTAACCTTACCTTTATCTTAAGGCCGTTTTGTACCTGGTTTAAGAGTGAGCACCTTTTTGTTCTTACTGCGTCTTAGGATTCCTTTTTCACCCACACACTTAATCACTTGGCTCCGCTCGGGGCAGCTTTAATTAAACCAATTTCACCACTCCTGGAACAGATTGTTTGTTACTTAGAGAGCAGAAACCTCGCAGACTTGGCCCTTAAGGCACTGAATTGAGGAACCCTGGAGGCTGAGTCTCTGGTTTACGACGCGTAGATGGCACTTAGACGTTCTGGAGCAGCTAGCCTCAGTGGTAGCATTGGGAATGAGTAAGCCAGTTAAGAATACCAATACAATTTATTTGTAACTATTTCACTCTACTGTGAGCATTTGTTTCGTTTGACGTGACGTGTGATGAGTAATTAGTTATGCTTAGTCTGAACCGTTTAGCTAGAGAAGTACGTTGTAGGCTTGTTTTTGAATCGCATACGTTAAATCAAGTTAAATATATTAACATTGGGATGTGTTTTAAGTTTCCTTATTCTGCAAGCTTTCCCTGTTGGATAGTTGTGGCAGTGATTAAGTTTAACATTTAGCAGAACGGTAGCATGGAAAGGTTTGCATTCTGTACAGTGTTGGTGCTTTTGGACAAGCAACACTGTCACCTTTAATTTTCACCTGGCACGAGAGCTGACCGTAACCGTTTTTTTTTAAAACACAAAAACGGTTATTATTCTTTCAAATAAACACAGTGTTGCTGTACGGGTCGGGTGACCCTGTTTGGAATGCGGTTGAGTTGAAAGGTGCATATTTTGGCGCGTTTACCCTGTCCAGGGGGTCCTGCCCCCTGTCTATGAGTAATGCCCTGTCTCTCTCGGCCCGCCTGGCTTATGCGGGTGTCTGTTTCATGTCACATGTGGGCCTTTAACTGCAAAGTCAATAATGAAAATGATACATCTTATTTTTGTGCCACTCGTACCAGCAATTTCAAATAAAATATCATTCTTTTTGATCCTTAAATTCTCATAATGTTAAACCTGCTTTGAGATCCCCAGTTGTTTCTGCAGTGTTGTTTCTCTCTCTCTCCCCTCGCTCCCTCTCTCTCTCTCATCCTCTCTCCCTCTTCCTCCTCCCCTGCCACACACTCTCTCTTTCTCCCTTTCGCTCAGTGCAAAAAATGTATTTTCCCACATGACCAAAATTTAAAAGTTCTTTTTTTATTTTAATTTTATGCAGTGGTGCTCCGGACGAACCGCATTTGCAGATGAATCTTGCGGCACGGTGGACATCAGTCTCCTGTGAATGCTGTCGTGAGCTGAGATAAGAAAACAAAACGAAAATTAGAACTCATTTTGCTGGAGAACTGCTTCAAAACTGATTTTTTTTTTGCAGCATACCATTACCAGCTTAAGGCCATAAGTGTTCATGATTTTAAATTTTTTTACAAAACAATAATAAACTATGCCATTATTTAAATGAGCTAAATTCTGGCACGGATTTGAGGGTGAACCACGTAGCATAAATCTGTATAAAGGCAGGTAGAGGAAAAAAAGCACATAAACCTGCACCATTAAGCATCTGATTTGGAGACCTTTCCCCAGAAGCACATTTATTCACCCTCAGCAAACTTGTGCCTGGAGCAGGGTGTGAAATTAGTGTGCGGAATGGAAGAACTTGCTTACTTTTCCAACGCAAAGGGTTAACAAGAGAATGGTGCTTTAAAAAAAATATATGGAATGGGTTTTTTATTTATTTATTTTTTATTAAGGATGAAACTGCAAAAATCGCTGGAGACTATTTTCACCAAGCAAAATAAGAAAAATAGAAAATTCAGCTCTCCTTCTACTATCCCTCTCCCCCTCTCCCTTCCTCTCTATCTCTCTCTCCCTCTCTCTTTCTCCGTCTCTCCCTCTCTCTCCCTCGCTTTCTCTTCTGCGCGCTCCATGCATAAATGATTTCCATTTCTGAATTAATGAGGTTCTGCTGGATTGAGAAGCAAACGCACTCAGACACACACAGACTGACAAACACACGTACGCACTGACTCACTCTGTCAGACTGAGACGCGCACACACACACAAGCTCGCGCACACACACGCACACACACACACACACACACTGTAATTCAGCCACCTCCATAAATAAATGATAATAAATGATAAATGGTATTTCTGTAAGGACGTGTGCCTGCGCGTGCACACCTATCCACGCCGCGGTGCCCGTGGAGCAGGGCACATGCTGTACCGGGGTATCCACCGTAACAATTAATCACACACTGCGCCGGGAACCGGAGTGCTCTTACCGGAGAGCCCGCACCGCCAGACCCATTAATAGACCGGCGTACGTCTCAGGAATCGCGAGCAGAGCAGAGCAGAGCGGGGGGAAAAAAAAAAACAAAACAAAAAAAAAAAATAAAAGAACGTGTACAACAGACACACCGGTTCATTGTAAGATTCTTATCCCTGGAAATGGTGGGAGGCATCACACGCACGCACACACACACACACACACACACACACACACCCTCGCGCTCACACACACACGCAATGTGCCTCTTGGGTCAGCCCTCGGAGTTAGGCTCGGTCACCATGGTAACGCCGTGCTGTATATGTAAAGCAGTGCTGGGGTTGGGGACCTCTGGGACCGTCAGGGTGTTATGGACCCCCCCCCTGCCCCCTCCCTCCCTCCCCAGCCCCCAAAACCCACCCTCTTCCCCCCCCCCAACTCCAACCCCCCCCCCCCCCCCCCCCCCCCCGCCTTTACTCTACAGACTGCTCTCCATTTTCCCCTTCATTGTGTCTCTGCAGTACTGGTGTGCAGAGTACAGCAAAGCTAGCTGGAGCCCATCACACCAGCTAACCTGTGCGTCGGTTTCCTGCTGAAACACTGATATGCACATTAGTCTGCATCGAATATCTATGGTAACCATAGATATCCAGTGTCGAGGACTAGACGGCCTCCCACTGTGGTGATGGGCAGTGTGAGGAGGACTTGTCGGTGGTTAATGAAAATGATTTCTACGTCCTCTTTGCGGCTCTCAAACGCGGGTCAGTATCTCAGCTTGTAGGGAGACCTGGGGACCGTGTGCAAATTTGCACACTTGCCTACTATTGAGTATACAAGTTGTATACAACTTGCGTACATCTTGTGTACTCAGTAGTAGGCGAGTGCGCTGTTTGGGAAATGGCCCTGGATATAGCTGATGTTTCTCTGGCCGCCGACCCGGGTTCGAATCCATCGCCCATGTGGGGCTAGCCGTTCATGCTTGACATCGCCCGTTCCAATCCCCCGGCCCGCAGGTCTCGCCTCTGACACTGATTCGTCCGCCGAAAGGCGGTCCGCCCCACCTCCCCTCTTCGCTCCCTCATCTTCCTCCCATTTCTCTCTCTCTCTCTCTCTCTCTCTCCAATTTATCCTGCAGTGAATCAAATGAGCAGATTTCAGACAGAGGCATTTGTTTTCTTTCCATTATTTTATTTCATTTTTTTTTTTTTTTTCTTTCTTCGTATTCCATTTTTATTTTGTTCTTTGGGAGAAACCAGTCGCCGGTCAATAATCCGTTAAGTAGCATTGATCGAAACCATTTAGTTTCCTGGCCGGCTGCTCGGGTTGTAAAGCTGATCAGTGCTATTGAATGGGCACCGCCAAGATAGGGGCATCGACTGCCGCAGCTCGTCGCGCAATCATATCATTTGTCTTCATTTGGCATTCAATTATTCATCGTAATGGGCTCCGGCGGTGAGGTTCGCACCGGCAGCCTTACCCAGCCGGGCTCTGGGGGGGGGGGGGCGCTGTGCCCGCGCGAACTGAGCACGTGCGGAGCAGGCCTTCCCTTTCCTTCCCCCCCCCCCCGTCCCCGAGCTGTCCGGGCTGCTGAGGATATCGACTGGTGGTGGGGGGGGCCCATTCTGTGGACTACCCCCCCCCCACCCCTTCCCCCCCCCCCTTGTGGACGGGGCACAAACCCACTGTGGGGCGTTCCCCCGTACGTGCGTGTGCGCATACGTTCGTGTGCCTGCGTGTGCGCATATGTGCGTATGCCTGTGTGTGCATCACATTACATTACAGGCATTTGGCAGACGCTCTTATCCAGAGCGACATGCACCAAAGTGTACGTGTGCACATACGTGCGTGTGTCTTCGTGTGCCTACGTACGTGTGTGTGTGTGTGTGTGTGTGTGTGTGTGTGCGCGCGCGCACGCGCGTCTCCGTGTTGGTCCCTGTGCTTCACCGTGGCTGCGTTAGGTGCCGATCCGATCGATGCTCTCGCGTCTCGGACGTGCGGAGAAATGAGGGAACCCGTCGCGCGTGTTTGTGTGTGCGCTGAGGGTGCAAGAGGAGTCGTAAAATAAACCAGCCGTATCAGCAACTGGGTCCCCTCGTCCCTGTGCTGCTGCTGATGGAGACAGCCCCAGAATGCTCTGGGGCTGCACGCGGAAGACGCTCGCCCAAAAATATATTCATATTATATATAATGTATATTTAAAAATGTTTTCGTTTCATTTACTTTCTATGTTTCATATATTTGTATAAGGACTTTACAAGCACCATAAAAACCCTGGGTCACTGTGTTGCTGTAGGTCTGCTTGTTTAGCTTTTTGGGTGGTTAAGGCAGTTTGTGGCTGTTCCACAGAGTTTCCCCCTGACCGCCAGACCTGTGTACTGTGACCGGTCCAAACCGGACCTTTCCTGTGCACCGTGACCGGTCCAAACTGGAACCTTCACCGAGAGAGAGAGAGAGAGAGAGAGACAGACAGACAGACAGACAGACGGCCCTCTGACATTTCCCCGAACCTCTCCCACGGGACGGGGTGATGTGGGGGTCCAGTGCAAGTGACCGCAGTCGGTCCCGTTTCTAATGGGACCGCCCGATTCAGGTCGCTTTTGTTGCATTGCGATCATTTTTGGAATTCCGCGCTCTGCTCGAGGGACATTTCGACAAAAAAATTTTTAAAAATCCAACGGCGGCGTCTGCGTTTCTTCGAGAAAGATGGCGAGAAGAATGCAGTACGCTCGCATCCAACTGGCTCGGCCAGGTTGCAGGGTAAAAAAAAAAAGAAAAGAGACAGAATAGAGAAAGAAAAAAGAGAAGGAATAAAGAATAACGTCTTCATGTGACTGTGTGCCTGGCAAAGAAATCCTTCCGTTGAGAGGGTGCATCCTGAAAAATCCACCGGCCAGCGTTTGCTGGTGTGCGAGTACTCCGTCTGCTTTCAGAGCCAGGAAGATGGCGCCATGTTGGCGTGTGGAACATGGCTGTCTGTAGCTGCAGTCTGTTCCTCGAATACTGATGGCAGTCTGTAGTCCTCCCGAAGATGTTCAAAAAAATTCAGCTTCCCTTTGCTGAACTTACCCGCCCTGCCCCCGTTGCCCCCGTTCCACCCCCTGGTTTTATTACCCCAGGGTGCATCCCATTGCCCCTCCCCCCTCCCCCCTCCCATCTTTTGTTTTCCTTTTTTTTTTTCTTTTTTTGAGGATCCCTGCTCGTCTATCACAGCCATTTCTCCCGTGTTCTCCTACTTCCTGTCTGTTGTACCATGGGCCCTTTTTCCACTGGGGGGGGGCCCTGGGGGCGGGGGGGGGGGGTGAACACCCCCCCACGCCCCGTGCGAAGAGGGGTTGCTCTGCCATCAGAACAGATTCGAATGCTGCCATCACGAGCCCCTCGACAGTCTGAAATTCGTCATGTCCTGGAAATAGATTTCCCCATTGAAACACAATGACAGGAGCCCTTTGCCGTACCTGTAAAGATAGTCTGCCTGAAATAGCTGCGTGTTCCAGTGCAGGCTGGTTTGTGCCGGTTCGGGCCGGTTCGGGCTGGTTCGGACCGGTTCTGTCCAGTTTGGTCCGGTCCGGTTCGGGCTGGTTTGGGCTGGGTTGGTCCGGTCCAGTTCGGTCCGGTTTGGTCCGGTCGCGGTAAGAGCCCGTCCTGGCCCCCGTACGTCCAGGAGAAAGGCCCTCCTCCTCCCTTCTCCCCTCTCCGGCCCATATGCTCCGTACAGGGCCAGCAGCCGCGCGCCGTGCCGCTGAAAGGTCGCTCCTCCTGTTGTGTAAATGCTCGCCGCTCCAGACCATATGGCCGTCTTATGGTGCTTGACGTGTTGTTAGCCGGCGAGGACGCACTTAGCCGGCGCTGGAGAGTGCTTCTGCCGACGCGAGCGAACGGGCTAGCGAGCTCCAGCCGCACGGCCAGGGCGGAGGCTAGCGCCAGCGCTAACGCCGGCTAATCGAAGGGAAGCTTCTCCCTCGCTTTCTGTTTGTTCTTATTTTTTAGATTCATTTATTTATTTATTTATCTTTTCAAAAGATGAACGCAGAGATGAATAAACGCCACACCGGCCTCGTCCCTTGTTTTTAGTCATTAGTCGGGGAGGCGAATGTCTGGCACATGAACGCGTGCCTGGACAGGTTCCGTGGTACCGGGGTTTCACCTTCATCCTCTTCCTCCCCTCCTCCCTTCCGTTGCGAGCGTGTCGTTATGCTACACCCCCCCCCCACCTCCAACCCCCCCCGATTCTCACATGTTACTTTCCCATCTGCTTTTCTCCCTCCAGTTAAATTTATTTCTCTATTTCTGTGTTTCTATAACTCTGCATTCTTTTCAGCCTGTCCCCCATGTTCCCCCCCCCCTCTGCTCTTGTTGTTGTGTCTCCCTCTCTCTCCCCCCACTCCCTCTCACTTTCACTCTGTCTCATTCCACCCTCTCCCCTACTCCTGCTCTCACCCCCCCACTCTCTCTCTCACTCTCTCCCCTCCCCCCACTCTCTCTTTCACTCTCTCCTCCCTCCCCCCCCTCCATCTCTCTCACTCTCTCCTCCCTCTCCCCCTCTGTCTGTCTCTCTCACTCTCTCCCCCACTCTCTTTCTGCCCCCCCCCCCCTCTCTCTGTTGAGGATGAGGAGGTAAAAGCCAAGCGGATTATGGAGGCAGTTTAATCTGGCCGACCCACCCAGGGATTTCTCTCCTCTTTGCTCTGCGGCGGCCCGGGTGGAGGGGGAGGGGGAGGGGGGTGGGGGCTATGCTTGGGGACTCATTCCTGTTTGGACCAGATGTGGGGGGTGGGGGCCGGGCATGTGAGGTGGGGCTGGGTTGGGTTGGGTTGTGTTAGGTCCTTGGGGGACAACTAATCCTGATATTTCCTCAGATTTTATTTATTTGCGTCAGTTATGTGCCCACGGTGGTAACTTCTGCTGTGGGATTTAGGCTGGCTCATTTAATTAGATTAAATGCAGCTCTAGAAATGGGTGCTGAGCGTGTGTGTAAATGTTTTCTGAGAGAACATCCCAAAAAAAAATCAGAATACGACGTGTTGTTTCAGATCTGAAAACTGTAATAAATACAGTAATTTGAAGGCTGAAGAACAGGGCTAGCTTTTTTTCTTGAGATCTAGCATTTCCCTCTCCCTCTCTCTTCCGCTCTCTCTCTGTCTTTTGTTTTGATCACTAACATGCACACTTGTGCATACACACACACACACACACACACACACACTATCTCTCACAGAGATACACTCACTCACGCACTCACTCACACATTCTCTTTGTCAAACGCACACACACTCTTACTCAATCACACACCGACACACACACACACTCCCACCCTCACACACACACTGACACACACAGTCTAGCTCAGTGACTGCCCTCCCCCCCCTCCCCCTCCCCCTCCCCCCCCCCCTCCCCCTCGCAGTTTTGGGCAGGGGAGTGACCCTGGCTCAGGTGGACCCCCCCCCCTCGCAGTTTTGGGCAGGGGAGTGACCCTGGCTCAGGTGGACGCCCCGGCAGGTTGCCGCCGCCTGCGTCGTGTTCACACAGCCATCGGCCCGACAGCGGCAGTCACAATAACAGGCCTTCGGTTCAGCCGGGGGGACTGCTGGGGGATTTAGCCTCCGCGCCGAGCTCCTGACCTCCGCTCTGTCTTTCGGGCCCCCCCCCCCCCCCTGACCTCCGCTCTGTCTTTCGGGCCCCCCCCCCCCCCCCGACTCGCGGCACTCCTCCTTCAGCGATAATGAAATGGCCGTGACAGCTGTGACGTCGCCTGGCCGGCGGAACACTGAGGGGAGCTCCACCAATCACGGAGCTCGTTGGTAGCAACCGGCAAGGAACAACGACGGCCCGAATTGGTGGATACATGTTTCCTGGATACCTGTGGAACGCCTGAAAGTGGGCCAACTACTGTTGCTGTTGTTTTATGTCAGAGCTGTCCGACCTTGCTCCTGAAAGTCTACTCTTTTCATTTCAACCCTAATTTGGCACACCTGATTCTCCTAATTAGCAGCTAAAAGGGATCGCTAGCTTTTGAGTTGAATGAGATGTGCTTTGTTAGGGTTGGAGTGAAAACAGGAACAGATCTCCAGGAAGAATAGTATTGGGCAGCCCTGTTTTATGTGTTCTTACCAACAAGCTCTGTGATTGGTGGAGATCCTGTCTGTTTTCTGTGCGTGTGGTGGTGCTTACAGAAGTGCTTTCCCCATTTCACTCATGATCCATGTCCTTTCTCAGGCCTCCAGCCTCAACATCAACAGGCAGAAAACACAGATGTTTTTCCTCCTTTCGTCCTGGGAGCCCAGGGGCCTTGCATCACGAAAGCAGGATTACTGAGTCGGCCGGATAGCTGCACCGAGTAAAACCCGGAAACCGTCCCAGATCTGGAACATGGACGGACTGTTACACAGAGCCGTTCCGGGTTTTACTCGGGGTGGTTATCCGGCTAACTCGCTAATCCTACTTCGTGATACGGGGCACCTGTTCCTCATCTGATGACGACACGCCCCCGTTTCCAGGCGTGTGGTCACAGCATTGAGCGCTGTCCTCCCTGGTCTGTGTACCGTGAGCTGTTGTCGTAGTTCAGCACTAACGGGAGCGCTAACGGAAGCGCTAACAGGTGCGCTAACGGAAGCGCTAACGGGTGCGCTAACGGAAGCGCTAACGGGTGCGCTAACGAAAGCGCTAACGGGTGTGCTAACGGGAGCGCTAGAGGAACGGTAGGTGGGACAAACACAGCGGTCGTTTCCGTCGGACTGCGCGACGCGCAGGGATCCACGAGCAAGGCTAGCCGCCCTCGTGGTTATAGTCTGAGAGGAAGCATCGCAAATATTAACAAGCGGTGATACACGTCCACACATGCCGGCTGTCTGCTGAAGTTCGGTATTGAAGTTTACGCACTTCGTACGTCACTCTGGATAAGAGCGTCTGCCAAATGCCTGTAATGTAATGTAATGACATACACAGCTGCATTTCTACAGGGCAGTTACACCAGCCCACGCTGCCCCGTGCCTCCGTATGTCTGCAGTGTTTTTTTGGGACGTACGCGCACTTCGTGTTTACCCCCGGAACTGACAGGAAGCCGAGAGGAAGGAGCCCCCCCCCCCCGTCTATGACGCGGCGGACCGGCGAATCGGGGGCGTTTATTTTTGTTTTTTTAATTCGCGCGCGCGTTCTAAAAATAACCCGGCGCGGAAAAGAAAAGCCTCTCGTTTCGCTTCTTGTCTCGTCGTTGTTAATTGTTATTATTCCAGCGAGTGATATTGATGTGACTAATTACCGAACATTAAACACTTGATTTCCTCAAACGAGCGGATTAAAACGCGTTTTTAAACAAACGCATTGTTGTCGACCTGCACTCCAACGCTAATTGCGCGTCATTTAATTACGGTCAACTTAGCCGGAATTCGCGTTAATTAGCGTATAGGTACGCGGTCGGCACCGCGGCTGGCTAGACGCAGCGATCAACGGACCGGCTGAGCAGAAGCGAGAGCATTACGAGACGGAGGAGCCGTAATATGATTACTTTTTTTTTCTTTTCGGTAGATGTAAATAAACCGCTCTGAAATTAGCCGCCGCCGCTACGTTGCGTTTGATTAACTGCCAGGAGTTCACACACACACACACACACACACACACACACAGCTGCCCTTTCGCGGTTGCCTGCAGTGGTGGGGTTAAATGAGACCGCCACCCTGAGTGGCCTCGAGGTGGGTGGGCGGGCGGGATAGGGGGTGCGACGGAGCACCCGCCCCGGTTGAGGAGCTCTGCGGCGGGGGACGCGTCGTCGGACGGCGTTTCGGCATTTCGACACCGATGGGAGCGCGCGTCGCCCGCCCGCCCGCCCGCACAGGGCTCTCTCGCTCTCTTGCGCTTGTTGTTGTTTGGCGGGACTGCAACAGCGGGGCTCCAGCCCTATGAACACAAATGTCTGTGACTGACTGACTGAGTGAGTGAGTGATGAAGTTGCACCATTGGTCGGCCGAGTTATGAAGTCACACCATTGGTCGGCCCGGTCCAGCCGTATACTAGGTTTTCACCCGGTCTTGTTTTGAGCTTAGATGGAACGTTCCCCCCCCGCGCAGGGGCCCGGCGGGGGGCTGTGCGTCAGTGATCCCCGGGGTCCTCCGGGGCCCGTCCCGCAGTGGGCTTCTGGGGGCCTTATTTTAATCAGCGCCAGGTGCGGAGCTTTTTTTTTTGGGGGTTGGTTGCATGACGCTCGCGGGTGACGCCCTCCACCCCCGGGAATTACTCTGAACGGGACGCCCCCCCCCCCCCCCCGGAGTTGGGCCGTCTGGCGCGGGGCGGTAAAGGTCAGAGATGGGGTGGAGGTGCCTGAAATAGGGGTGTGAGATGCCTGTGCGTCTGGTCCGCGTGCGAGACCCCCCGGCCCGGCCCGGCCCGGAGCCCTGCGCCCTGCGCCCCGTCTCTCAAACATCCGAACAATGGCGGGGACTAAGTGGGCCAGTTCAGCCCTCTCTGACTCTCCTGCTCTCTCTCTCTCTTTCCCTTTCATTCCCTCTCTCTCTTTCCTCTCACTCTCCCTCTCACTCTCTCACCAAGTCCCTCTCCTTCCCTCTCTCTTCTTTCTCTTACCAAACTCTCTTTCTGTCTCTCTCCCTCTCACCCTCTCTCTCACTCCTGTTTTCTCTCTCCCTCACTCCCTTTCTCTCTCCCTCTCTTGCGCCCTCTCTCTTTCTTCTTTCTCTCACCAATTCTTTCTCTCCTCCCTTACCCTCTCTCACTCACTCCCTCTCTTGCTCCCTCTCTTTCTTCTTTCTCTCATCAAATATCTTTCTCTCTCTCTCTCCCTTAACCTCGCTCACTCTCTCTCTCTCTCTCCCTCTCTCTCTCTGTGTCTCCCTCTCTCTCTGTGTCTCTCACTCACTCCCTCTCTCTCTCCGTCTCTCTCTGTGTCTCCCTCTCTCCCTCTCTCTCTGTGTCTCCCTCTCTCTCCCTCCCTCTCTCTCTCCCTCTCTCTCTGTGTCTCCCTCTCTCTCCCTCCCTCTCTCTCTCCCTCTCTCCCTCTCTCTCACTCCCTCTCTCAGTCCCTCTCTCTCTCTCTCTTTCTCTGTGTCTCCCTCTCTCTCACTCCCTCTCTCAGTCCCTCTCTCTCTCTCTCTTTCTCTGTGTCTCCCTCTCTCTCACTCCTTCTCTCAGTCCCTCTCTCTCTCTCTCTCTCTCTCTCTCTCTCTCTCCCTCTCTCGTAAACACCATGCCTTCTTGTTCTGGGATGCCTGAGGGACAGAGCGCAGACAGGACCTGTCACCATGACAACGGCTTCAGCGAGCTGCCTGATGCCCAGCCCCTATTGGCTGAGGGGTGTGGAAGGTGGGGGGGGGGGGGGTGGAGGCAGACGACCCCGGTTCTCCTCCAGGGACTCTGTGGCCTGCTCCTGTTCACATGCAGAATTAGCATAAAGCAGGGGAGAGAGAAGGCTAGAGGGAGGTGTGTGTGTGTGTGTGTGTGTCAGTGTGTGTGTATGTGAGTGTGTATATATGCGTGTGTCCATGTATGTGTGTGTGCACGTGTTGTGTGTGTGTGTATGTGAGTGTGTATACGTGCGTGTGTGTGAGTGTGTGTTTTTGTGTGTGCGTGTGTGTGAGTCTGTGTGTCTGTGTGTGTGTGTGTGTATGAGGTGCGAGGTGCCTTTGTGAGCTTGTGTGCACAAGGGCGTGCGCATGTGTGCATGTGCGTGCATGTGTGTGTGTGCGTGTCTGTCTGCGTGCTCGGGTGTCTGTACACATGTGCATATTGGGGGGATGTGTGGGGGGGGAGTGTCGGGCATTTCCCCTGGGTCCTAGTGTCTCCTCTTTTCAGGTCAGCCCACAGCCTGGAGGTCTGAACTCATCAGGCATTACACTGTCTGCTGTCTGAGATTTTTCATTTCTAATTGATGCTAGTTGATTAGCATTAGCATTCTGTCTCGGTCCCGGGCTGGTGAATGGCAGAAATCCATTCCCCTGAGCATCAGCGTCCCATGCGCTTGGGCACACGGTCGCTGTGCGGCTCGGTCCGGATCTACTG
Organism: Anguilla pacifica; assembly: GCA_039654925.1. NCBI lineage: Eukaryota > Metazoa > Chordata > Actinopteri > Anguilliformes > Anguillidae > Anguilla > Anguilla pacifica. The sequence goes on along the minus strand of CM077287.1, from coordinate 7,260,768 downwards.
GGCAGCTAGTGACCCGGCTCAGATACCTGGATCTGTGTGCAGACTGACTGGCTCAGATTCCTGTGTACAGACTGACTGGCTCAGATCCCTGTGTACAGACTGACTGACTCAGATCCCTGTGTACAGACTGATTGTCTCAGATCCCTGGATCTGTGTACAGACTGACTGATTGAGATCCCTGTGTACAGACTGACTGATTGAGATCCCTGTGTACAGACTGACTGGCTCAGATTCTTGTGTCTGTGTACAGACTGACTGACTCAGATCCCTGTGTACAGACTGACTGGCTCAGATTCTTGTGTCTGTGTACAGACTGACTGGCTCAGATCCCTGTGTACAGACTGACTGGCTCAGATCCCTGTGTACAGACTGACTGGCTCAGATCCCTGTGTACAGACTGACTGGCTCAGATCCCTGTGTACAGACTGACTGGCTCAGATCCCTGTGTACAGACTGACTGGCTCAGATCCCTGTGTACAGACTGACTGACTCAGATCCCTGTGTACAGACTGACTGGCTCAGATCCCTGAGTACAGACTGCCTGGCTCAGATCCCTGGGTCTGTGTACAGACTGACTGGCTCAGATCCCTGGGTCTGCAGACTGCGGCAGGCAGAGGGAGCAGAGCTCTGTGTGTCTCAGTGGACGCTTGTGAATGAGGCCCTGGAACCGGCCCACTGTCTCAGCTCTGCTGATGCACAGAGGCTTCTGGGATCCGGTGTTTTAAAATCTGTGTGGGTGTGTGTGTGTGTGTGTGTGTGCTTACGTTTGTGTGCGTGTGTGTGTGTGCTTGCATTTGTATATGTGCGTGTATGTGTATGCGCTTGTGTGTGTGTGCACTTGCGTGTGTGTGTGTGTGCGTGCTTACGTTTGTGTGTGTGTGTGTGTGTGTGTATGCATGCGCTTGTGTGTGTGTGCACTTGCGTGTTTGTGTGTGTGTGTGTGTGTGTGTGTGTGTGTGTATGCGCTTGTGTGTGTGTGCATGTGCGCGTGGCCAAATCCTCTTATATAAGCAGCCGTGCTCGTTTCCGTTCCGGTCGTGGTGGGGATGGGGGCAAGCAGGCCTGCCAGTATTGACACTCATACTGGTTGGCGTGGTTACACAGCGTCTGTCAGTCAAATTATTGGGGGGTTTCCCTATGAACTGGACTGAAGGGCTAAACAATGTTACACTCACTGAAGGAGTGGGGATGAAAGCCAAGGCTTTTCATCCTGTGTGTGTGTGTGTGTGTGAGAGAGAGAGAGAGAGAGAGAGAGTGTGTGTGTGTGTGTGTGTGTGTGTGTGTGTGTGTGTGTGTGTGTGAGTGAGAGTGTGTGAGTCTGTATGAGTGAGTGAGTGAGTGAGTCTGTATGAGTGAGTGAGTGAGTGTGTGTGTCTGTATGAGTGAGTGTGTGTGTACATGCGTACTTTAGTATTTGTGTGGGGAGAGATGGGGAGGGTCTGTGTGTATTTATGGACGTGCTCCTCGATTCCGAGTCAGTCGGCGTGTGTCTGCGTGCGTGAGTCCTGTGTGTAATAATACCTGTTATTCTGTGTTGCGCAGTCGGAGACAATGGACAGCGGTGGAGGGGGGGGGTGGGGTGTAGAGGTGGAGTTAGGGGGAGGAAAAAGAGGTGGTGGAGAGCCCAAATCAAAACCAGAAGTTCCCCAAACAAGGCGTGGCGATGGGGGGTGGGATGAGGGGTGGAATTGGGGGAGGGGCATTCCACAGAAAGGAAAGGGCCTAGACAAAACGAGGAGACGAAAACAGAAACAAACGAGAAACCGCACAGCCAAACATCACCCACGTGTGGTACACATGTAATTACGGTATTTTATTTGATTATTATTGATTATTAATTTTTTTATATTTCTCAGGCTTCAGTCTCCCAGTAGTGCCGGAAGAATACTGAGAGAATGCTAATGAGTTCGTTTGAGTCTGTTATTCTCTTGTCTATTATTAGATCTCAGACGGAAGATGCGGTGGTGAGCGTGTCAGGTGAGCCGTATGGAGATTGCCGTTGGTGGGGGGGCTGGGGGTGGGGGGGCGGGTATTTCCCTGTAGCTGCCTGTTTCCCTTGACCCACCCGAGCCCTTCCGCGCGTCGTGGAAACACGACTCAGTTCCGCCCGTTTGAATTCCATCCGCCCTGCGTCTGCCCCCCCCACCCCACCCCCCCCAACACTGCTCCAGTTCCGCTGACCCAAGAAAGACGTCAAAGGCTTCCACTCCGCCGTTTCTCCCGCCACCCGGGGACCCCGCGCCGCGTGTTGAGTTTGCTTCCGAACGCGCGTGCCGGGTCACCCGCCGAATTGGGGCACGCGCTCGCTTCCCGCGGATGTCCACGTCCCGATTCCTGCACTCCTGTTTGTCCCGTACGGTTCCTCTCTGGCTGTTAAGATCACGGGGGGGGGGGGGGGGGGGGGGGTGCCGGATGCCGGTTTGGGTATGGATCTGATGCTCACCTCGGGAGATAAACGCTATGTTTTGTCCCTGGAGCCACCAGTGGCAGGTGAACAAGGTTGTGCAGCCCAGCTAGCTGTGAGCGTAGCAAACCGGGATAAAGGCTTTGGTGTTTATTAGCAGCATGGGCTTGTGTGTTTCTGTTGGACTAGCCTGTCACTTTTAAAATGCGCATAGAACTCTTTTACAGATATCGGGTATCGTTGTCCACTCTCACGCTCGTTGAAGATAGCCTCGGTGACTGGCGGCTTGTTCGCAACGATGGCCCTGGATTGGCACGTCTGGCTCCGCCCCACTCGTTGCTCCTCCTTCCCACTTCCTGTGCCTCCCGTCACACTTCCTGTTCCTTTATCCTGCTGTTCCAGTTCTCCCATCATCCTTCGCTTTGTTTATTCCCATACCCACTTTCCTCAAGCGTTGCACCCCCCCCCCTCCTCAGCTACCTCCCCCCTCCCAAATCTCTCTCCCTCCTCTCCCCTCTCTCTTTCTCCCTCAGTGCCCCAAGCCCTCAAAGTTCACACAGCACCACAGTCTCTCCATTGTCTGAGGAATGTGGCTGTGGCCTCCGCTTCTCCTCTCCTCCCTCTCTCCCCTCCCCCTCTCCTCCCTCTCTCCCCCCTCCCCCCTCTCCTCCCTCTCTCCCCTCCCCCCTCCCCCTCTCCTCCCTCTCTCTCGCTGCCCTCCTGGGTCCTGCTGGCCTCCTGCTTACCAACGCAGTCCTGAGGAGAGCGACAGGCTGCCTTTGAGAGGACGGGAGAGGAGAGGTGTGAGAAAGAGGAGAAGTGTGGGGAAGGAGAGATGAGCGGTGTGAGGAAGAGGAGAGGTGTGAGGAAGAGGAGAAGTGTGAGGAAGAGGGGAAGTGTGGGGAAGGGGAGAGAGGAGGTCTGTGGAAGGGGAGAGGTGTGAGGAAGAGGAAAAGTGTGGGGAAAGGGAGATGAGCGGTGTGAGGGAGGGGAGAGGTGTGAGGAAGAGGAGCAGTGTAGAGATGCTTGTGAAAGCCTAGCTGGTGTTATTCCTGCTTTTTGGCACACCCTCTTCTCAGAGATCGCCCCCACCTCTCCTTCTTATTTTCTGTTGTTCACCTTCTTTCTTTCCCTCCTATAATCCTTCTGTTTCTTTTACTGAAACCCTCCCCCTCACTTCTTCCTCCCCTGGCTCTCTCTCTTTCTCTCTGCTGCTGCTACTGCTGCTTTGAGGGCTGTCCTCAGCTCAGTGCAGAATGAGGTCTGTAATGCTGTCAGTGGTGAGAATGCAGTGCAGGTCTGTAACGCTGTCAGTGGGGAGAATGCAGTGCAGGTCTGTAACGCTGTCAGTGGGGAGAATGCAGTGCAGGTCTGTAACACTCTGTCAGTGGTGAGAATGCAGTGCAGGTCTGTAACACTCTGTCAGTGGTGAGAATGCAGTGCAGGTCTGTAATGCTGTCAGTGGGGAGAATGCAGTGCAGGTCTGTAATGCTGTCAGTGGGGAGAATGCAGTGCAGGTCTGTAATGCTGTCAGTGGGGAGAATGCAGTGCAGGTCTGTAATGCTGTCAGTGGGGAGAATGCAGTGCAGGTCTGTAGCACTGTCAGTGGTGAGAATGCAGTGCAGGTCTGTAATGCTGTCAGTGGGGAGAATGCAGTGCAGGTCTGTAATGCTGTCAGTGGGGAGAATGCAATGCAGGTCTGTAATGCTGTCAGTGTTGTGGTAACAGAAGTAGTCAGTAAATTTCTGTCAGCGGTCAGGGGGTCGCCGGGGGGTCATGTTTGCCGCTGTTGAAAAAACCTCCTCATTTCCTTTGTCTTGAATCCGGAGCAGTGAATTGCTTTTTAGACATTCATGAGTGCCAACCCCCCCCCCCCCCCCATGAAAAGCCATAAACACTCCAAGGGCTTTTCCCGGCCCTCCAGACCTGCAGTAAAAGGGTTGAGGCGAAGGTGGGTGTGAGCGTCTCCTCCTTCCTGTCCTGTGACCTGTTTCACGGACGCACTTCCTGCCGTTCTGCGACACGCACGCGCGTTCCTGGAAATGACCCGCACGCACTCGGGGATGCCGTCTCTACCCCGCCAACGGCCCTCTGCTTCACCCCCCCCCCCGCCCCTCTCTTTCTCCTCCCCTTTTTCTCCCCCCCCCACCCCTCCCCCCTTTCCTGCTCTTCAGAAATAAAATCCAGTTGTGCAAAACCAAGAGGGAAGGAGAGAGGGAGAAGGAGAAGAGAGAGCGAGAGAAGGAGAAAGGGAGAGGAAGGGGGAACGGAGAGAGTTTGGCAAGAGAATGGAGAGAGAGGGAGAGAATGGAGAGCAAGGGAGTGAGAGAACTGTGAGGGAGAGGGAGGGAGGAATTAGGGAGAAAGGGGGAATATATTGGGTCACAAGCCTTCCGGAAACTCTGTTCATTTTTAATAAGCCCCGCAGGTGGTCTTTCCCGTAAAGTGCGCGATGTTGTGTGACCCTCCTGGCCAAGTCGGGGGAGGGGGGAACACGGCTCTGAACAGCTGGGCTCGGGCAGGCCGAATTAGGCCTACAAATGACCCGTGACATCACTGAGCATCTGGGTAACCACCT
>CM077287.1:7250210-7255686 GCA_039654925.1 Anguilla pacifica | reverse complement strand
AGGTCCTGGTCCTGGTCCTGGTCCTGTTCCTGGTCCTGATTCCGGTTCTGGTTCTGGTTCTGGTCCTGGTCCTGATTCCGGTTCTGGTTCTGGTTCTGGTTCTGGTTCTGGTCCTGGTCCTGGTTCTGTTCCTGGTCCTGATTCCGGTTCTGGTTCCGGTTCCGGTTCTGGTTCTGGTCCTGGTGTTGTGCGTGTTATGTCTGTGTTCACACGGCGGTCAGTCTGGACTTGCCGTGTCACAGTTGCTCTTGGAGGTGAAATCTGGATCTAAGGATGTGGAAACTGCAGTTTGCATTTGAGCTGTAACTAAATGCAGGTGGCATCATCGCTGGCCAATATGGCCGGTCTAATATTGATTATTGACATTGGATCCCTCATCTCTGCAGTGATGGAGCAGGGTGCAAAGTGGGTCCTGGGGGATCTCCATGGTGATGAGGCCGAGTGGGTCTCAGTTGATCTCTATGGTGATAGTGCAAAGTGGGTCTTAGAGAACGTCAGTTGTGATGCTGCAAAGAGAGTCTCCGTGGTGACAGTGCAGAGTTGGTCTCAGTAGGAGAGTGTGTGTGAGAGTGGGGCCCTCACCAGCTTCCTTGAGTAAACCCGGTGGTGACTCTGCTCCATTCCTCCTTTCTCCCTCCCTCTCTCTCTCTCTCCCAGGCTCTCTGTCTGCACGCTCTCCTCCTCACACAAGAGGCAGCAGCTGCAACCTGGACACAGGCCCCTCCCTCTTGTGTGTGTGTGTGCGTGTTTGCATGTGCCAATGTGAGTGTGTGTGCGCTCATGTGTGAGAGTCTGTGTGTGTGTGTACACGTGTGTGTGTGAGTGAACGTGTGCGTGTGTGAGTGAGAGACTGTATATGTGTGTGAATGAACATGTGTGCGTGTGTGAGTGAGAGAGTCTGATCTGTGTGTGTGTGAGTGCGCGTGTGTGAGAGAGTCTGTGTGTGTGTGTGTGTGTGTGTGTGTGAGAGAGTCTGTGTGTGTCTGTGTATGTGTGTGTGTGTGTGTGTGTGTGTGTGTGTGTGTGAGAGAGAGTCTGTGTGTGTGTGTGTGAGAGTCTGTGTGTGAGTGTGTGTGAGTGTGAGAGAGAGTCTGTGTCTGTGCATGTGTATGTGTGTGTGTGTGTGTGTGTCTGTGTGTGTGAGTGAGAGAGAGTCTGTGTCTGTGTATGTGTGTCTGTGTATGTGTGTGTGTGAGAGAGAGTCTGTGTGTGTGTGTGTGAGAGAGTCTGTGTGTGAGTGTGTGTGAGTGTGAGAGAGAGTCTGTGTATGTGTGTGTGTGTGTGTGTGTGTGTGTGAGAGAGAGTCTGTGTCTGTGTCTGTGTATGTGTGTGTGTGTGTGTGTGTGTGTGTGTGAGAGAGAGTCTGTGTGTGTGTGTGTGTGTGAGTGTGTGTGTGTGTGAGAGAGAGTCTGTGTGTGTGTGTGTGTGTGTGAGTGCATGCGCGCCCCACCCCCGGCCCCTCAGTCAGTCCCTGTGGGGTCAGGGGTGGTGGGGGTGTTTGGGCTGGGGTCAGGTTACGGGGGGGGGGGGCGGGGGGCTTCTGGGTAATCCCCTTTGCAGGGTGCAGGCCAGTTGAATAGACAGCCTGGGAACCGAACGACAGGCCCCGCCGGGGGGGGAGGGGCCGGGGGACCGGGGGACCGGGGGGGGGGGGGGGGGGGGTGGGTGGGGCTAGGGGGCCTCGCAGTGAAACTCAGTTGTACTGTCTGAGAGGAGGTGTCCCTCCTGAGTGTACTCGCTGGCTTTTATCATTTACACAAACGTGCAACTCGCGCCTGTTACCGGCCCCATTGGGAGGGGGGGCTCGAGGCTCTCTGTGTGTCCCAGCGTCTGTGTGTCCGCTCTCCACATGCGCTGCACCGCAGTCCTGCCCTGATTGGCCAGAAGATGATTAGAGTGGAATAAAACTGTTGTGCTGCGTGATGTATGAGCTGCGCGTTGCGTGTGAGGTGTGTGTTGCGTGTTGTATGTTGTATGTGCTGCGTGTGAGGTGTGTGTTGCGTGTTGTATGTTGTATGTGCTGCGTGTGAGGTGTGTGTTGCGTGTTGTATGTTGTATGTGCTGCGTGTGAGGTGTGTGTTGCGTGTTGTATGTTGTATGTGTTGCGTGTGAGGTGTGCGTTATGTGTGTTGTATGTGCTGCGTGTGAGGTGTGTGTTGCGTGTTGTATGTTGTATGTGTTGCGTGTGAGGTGTGCGTTATGTGTGTTGTGTGTGTTGCGTGTTGTATGTTGCGTGTGTTGCGTGTGTTGCGTGTGCTGTGTGTGTTGCGTGTTGCGTGTTGTGTGTGTTGTGTGTGTTGCGTGTGTTCTGAGCGCTGAAGGGTTTTATTTTGTGTTGCAGAGCGCAGCGGCAGCCCCCAGTCCGGTCATGGGGAACATGCCCCTAACGACGGGATGCCAGGCGGACCCATGCCCCCCGGCTTCTTTCAGGTAAGACCCACCCCCCCCCCACCCAAAAAACAATCCTCCAGGCTCGCTTTCCCTGTTTCTCCACCCCTCTCTTGAGCTTCTTCCATCTCTCAGTTCAGCTCCCCTCCTCCCCCCCGTCCTGTTCCCATACCCCCTCCTCAGTAGCATCAGTTGTGCCGCTGAACGGGACACCTGCTGCCACCGGGGGACGCGGTGTCACTGTGACATCACCAGCGCTGACATCCGATTGGTCGTGCTGGCCACGTGGGGGAGCAGCGTTTGTTTCCCAGCAGGGTGAAAAGAAAACACGCTGTTCTACAGAACACACCAAGCACACGCGTGTGGTGGGCGTGGAAGTACGAGCACCTCTGCACTGTGGCCATAGGGAAGCTGGCCACTCCCCCCCCCCCCCCCCCCCGCCCCCCCCCCACGGCCCCCCTCCTCCACCTGCCTACAGTGTCCCACACGCTTCCCTGAACCTGAGACATGGCCCCAGTGGCCGGCCAATCAGATGCCACGTTACACAGCGTATGTGAAGTGTGATACTCCTGACGGGGGTGTGGTGGGGTGGGGTGGGGGCACGCGCAGGGTTTCACCTGGACCCAGGTGCGAGGCGGGAGTGGCTGGGATGGGACGGGACAGGCTGAACAGGACAGGCAGAGCCACATGGGACGCGCTGACTGACGACGTTCTGTGCTCGCCGCCGCCGCAGAACCCCGCGCGACGCGCTGCTCCCTGCGTCTCTGTGCCGGCGCGACGCGCTGCTCCCTGCGTCTCTGTGCCGGCGCGACGCGCTGCTCCCTGCGTCTCTGTGCCTGCGCGACGCGCTGCTCCCTGCGTCTCTGTGCCGGAGGCGGCGCGCTGCTCCCTGCGTCTCTGTGGCAGAGCGACGGCGCTCGGGGGGGCACAGAGCATGCTAACGACGAACGCGCCGCGATCAGCGCAGCCCGATATCTACTGCAGCCTGAGTGACACTGCACTCCAGAAATAGAGCCTGAGTCGGGGGGGGGGGGGGGGGGGGAGAGGGGGAGGAGGGGAGGAGAGGAGAGAGAAAGAGGGGGAGACAGGAGGGGAGAGGGGGGAAGCGAAGAAGAGTGAGATGGGAAGAGTGAGAGAGAGAGGGGGAGATGCGGGAGGAGAGACAGGAGAGAGAAAGAGGGAGAGACAGAAGAGTGAGAGGGAGGGGGGATGGGGGAGAGAGAGGAAAAGAGGAAGAGAGAAGAGTGATTGAGGGGAAGACAGAGGGAGAGGGTGGGGAGGGAGAGGCAGGAGAGAGAGGGGGAGGGGGATTGGAGAGGGGGGGAGAAAAAGAGAGGGGTGTGGGGTGAGAGGGAGGGATAGAGAGAGGGGGTGAGGTAGATAGAGATAGGGGGAAAGGGAAGGGAAGAGGGAGAGAGAGAGCAGGGGGAGGGAGAAAAAGGGAGTGTGTGTGAGAGGTGTGTGGTCAGATGTGTGTCGCTTAGATAACACCAGAGTACACGGCCTAGTTTTACCCCGGAAAGGTCTAGAGTTACACATACACATGCACTCTCTCTCTCTCTCTCTCTCTCTTACTCGCACATGCATACAGACACACACACACACACACACACACACACACATGCACTCTCTCTCTCTTACTCGCACATGCATACAGACACACACACACACACAACATGCACTCTCTCTCTCTTACTCGCACATGCATACAGACACACACACACGCACTCTCTCTCTCTTACTGACACATGCATACAGACACACACACACACACACACACACACACACACATGCACTCTCTCTATCTCTTTACTCACACATGCATACAGACACACACACACACTCACACTCCCCCTCTCCAGCTCTCTCTCTCCCCTCCCCACTCTGTCTCTCCCTTGCCTTCTCTCTCTCCCTCCCTCTCTTGCTGGCCCCCCCTGCTCCTTTTTCAGTGAAGTTTTGATACTGCTGGGATTTCTGGGAAAAAGTGCTGTGCGAGTGCATGTGAGTGTGCGTGCGCGTGCGCGTGCGTGTGCGAGTGCATGTGAGTGTGCATGTGTGTGTGAGTGCGTGCGTGCGCGCGTGTGTGTGCGTGCGTGTGAGCCTGATTTAAACTGTCATACTGGGTTGCGTGTGGTGCTGTTGGACACTGCTTTACTCACCTCTCTTAGGGCGGAGTGCAGTCTCTCATCCCCGCTCGTTCCTCAGGCGCGTGCGTGCGTGCGTGCGTGCGTGCGTGCGTGCGTGCGTGCGTGCGTGCGTGTGTGAGCGTGCGGGCATGCTGGTGTGCGGGTGTGCGTGTGAGTGTGCAGGCTCTCATCCCCGCTCGTTCCTCAGGCGTGTGTGCGTGTGTGTGTGTGTGCGTGCGTGTGTGTGTGTGTGAGCGTGCGGGCATGCTGGTGTGCGGGTGTGCGTGTGAGTGTGCAGCTCTCATCCCTGCTCGTTCCTCAGGCCTGCTGTACTCACTCAAGACTCTGTCTGCCTCCCCCCTGTTCCAAACACAGCAGTGGCATCCTGTTAATGTGCAGCATTGTTCTCTTTTATTGTCATTTTAATCCATATGACCGAGGCCAGTGTCCTCATTATCCAGGATAACTTACCCCACTGCTGGAGAGTCCGGGCTGCACAGGGAATCAGAGCAGAGGGAATCGGAGGGGGGAAACAGAGCACAGGGGTAGAACAGCACAAGGAATCAAAGCACAGGTGTGGGGGCTGGGAGCCTGTGTTTCACTGGGTTTCACTGTGTTCCAAGGGCCGATTGCACCTGCTTGTGCATAAGTAAGAAATAAGCCCAGTTTTAACTTAAATCTCTACTAAGTTACAATCACTACTAAGTTAATGTTTCAGAGGCAGATCTATTTGAATATATTGAATAATTGCTTGAAAACTACAAACCTGACCTTTGCACATGTTATATGTATTAACTGGTTTGAAAATATGACTGTAAACCCCTTAGTTTGTTCGAAAAAGGCACAAGTTTCTCGGTTAGAGCCTATGGGGAAATGGGGGGGGTGCTGGGTGCGGTGCACTGGATGCACACTGGTTGCTGCGGTTACGTCCATTCCGTATCATAGAGTGCACTGATTGGCTC
>CM077287.1:7160210-7247710 GCA_039654925.1 Anguilla pacifica | reverse complement strand
CTGAGGCGTGGCTTTGCCCCCCACCCCCCCCCCGGTCGTAAACCTGCTCTCTCTCAGCGGACGAGAGCGCCTCGGAGTCCCCTCGCCGGGATCCGCCGAGCCGCGGCGGTAACTACCCGCGAACCAGCCGCCTGGTTCCGCACCGCCGGTGCTGTAGGGTACCGCCAGAGGGCGCGCTGGTCGCCGCGGACGCGCGGGTTAGCGGATGGAGTGGGGGGGCCAGCTGTGGAGGAGGGCTGGGCCGGGCCCTGGCGGGGTTTGGGGAGGGGGGGTTTGGACTGGGCTGGGCTGGGACGTGGTGCGGTTTGGGGAGAGGCGAGCTGGGCTGGGCCAGGCTGGAATGAGCTGGGCCAGGCGGGGTTTGGGGGGGGGGGGGGGGGGGGGGGGGGGGGCTGGGGCGAAGCGGGGTGTGACCCGGTCCGCTCGAGGTTAAACTGGAGAGTTTACAGAGCGACCAACCCCTGTCACCTGAGAGAGAGCACACAGTGGGGGAGATGTCATTAGAAACACTTTCACCTGCGTTTCTGCGATTGCGCCCATCTTTCTCTCTCCTCTCTCTCTCTCATTCTCTCTCCTCTCTCTTTCTCTCTCCCTCTGTCTCTCTCTCTCTCTCACTCTCTCCCTCTCTGTCTCTCACTCTCCTGGTGTGTGTTTCAACTCAGTTCATGTGACAGATTTTTTGAGGGCTTTTTCTATAACATATCGTGAAACTGATTTCTGTGGCTGAACTGTGTATGTAGATGGTAAAGAGCATTATGCAAACTACATATTCCTCCATTCAGGCACACCACTCTTTATTTTCTTTTCTTTTTTTTGTAACAAAAATGTTACGGAATTGAAGAAACGGATCTGTATGGCCGTCATTTGGATGCGCAGACTGATTCATATCGCATGATAATAAAAGAACCAGCCTCAGCTGCGCTGATGGGAGATTCTTTACGCTCCCAAAGACATCATGCTCAATACGGATTTCATTATTTATTTTTTTGTGTTTTTGATCAAAGAAGCCTTAATCTTAAACTTTTTTGTTTGAGATTACGCACTGTGGCCATTTCGTACTGTGCATTGTACAATTGTTGCCATTGTCGGTGTGTTATGGCAGGACTAACAATGAATATGCATTGTGCTGCTCCTCTCTCCCACCACCGCTGCTGCGTTTCATGTTGCTTTGTGCTCTGGGGTCCCCACAGCAGTGACACACTGCCCCCTTGTGGCCGAGGAGGGCGCTGCGCACGCGCGTGCGACTCTCTTCCCTCCCCTCCTCTTACTAGCCGATGAGGAGCGTGCAGCTCCGCTCCTGTGCGGTGCCGCGATGAGGAGGGGGGTGGAGGTGCCGCCGCTGATGAGTTTGTGGTGCAGTGCCAAGCTGTTATCTTCTTAGTTGGGTAGAAAATGATTTTATTAATTGCTTCATTTAACTCGCCCCCAACCCCTCTCTTCCCCCCACCGCACCCCAACCACCCTCACTCGCCCCCCCCACTATACACACACACACACACACACACACACACAGGCTCGCACCCCACACGTGTTGTTTGTCAGGAGCGATTGGCCAAGGCCCTTCTCTCTCTCTCTCTCTCTCTACAGGGACACTCCTGGCGAAACAGCACACCTATAAATGCCATATGCTTCCCCGTTCAGTCCCGACACCGCCCTCCATAGGGAGGCCAGGGTAGCAGCACGCCATTATTATAGACCGTAAAAACGTAGTGAAGTGTGCGCGTCCGTGTGTGTGTGTGTGTACGTGCGTGTGTGAGTGTGCGTGCATGTCCTTGTGTGTTTGTCTGTGTGCGTATGTCCGCGTGTGCGTGTGTGTGTGCGCATGCGTGTGTGTGTGTGTGTGAGCGTGTGTGTGTGTGTTCGTGCGTGTGTGAGTGTGTGTGTGTTCGTGAGTGTGTGTGTGTGTTTGTGTGTGCGTACGTGTCCGTGTGTGTGTGTGTGCGTGCGTGTGTGTACGTGCGTGTGTGAGTGTGTGTGTGTTCGTGCGTGTGTGAGTGTGTGCGTGTTCGTGTGCGTGTGTGTGTGTGTGTGTGTACGTGCTGTGTGTGTGTGTGTGTGTTCGTGTGTGAGTGTGTGTGCATGTCCATGTGTTTGTCTGTGTGCATATGCCCGTGTGTGCGCGTGTGTGGATGGGGAGGGGGAGGCGTGGGGGGGCTGCAGCAGCTGGGCTTGTGTTTGCGCTGCTCTGTGGGGGGGGGGGGGCTTGTATCACGCTGTGGTGCGGGCTGCGTAGAGTAACACGCGGACCGAGCCGGGGGGGGGGGTGGCGCAGCCCAGCCTTACAGGCCTCCGCGGCAGGACGCGGTCACAGGTCTCCACCCCTCCTCCTTTACCCCTCCATCCCCTCCTCCTCCTCTTCCTCCTCCTCCTCCTTCTCCTTCTCCCCTTCTACCCCTCCCACCCCCTCCTCCTCCTTCTCCTTCTCCTTCTCCTCCTCCCCCTCTACCCCTCCACCCCCTCCCCCTCCTCCTCCTCCTCCTCCTCCTTTTCCTTCTCCACCCCCTCCTCCTCCTCCTCCTCTACCCCTCCACCCCCTCCTCCTCCTCCTTCTCCTCCTCCTTCTCCTTCTCCCCTTCTACCCCTCCACCCCCTCCTCCTCCTCCTCCTCCTTCTCCTTCTCCTCCTCCCCCTCTACCCCTCCTCCTCCTCCTCACCCTCTACCCCTCCACCCCTCCTCCTCCTCCTCCTCCTTCTCCCCTCTACCCCTCCACCCCTCCTCCTCCTCCTCTCCCTCTCCCCCTCTACTCCTCCACCCCTCCTCCTCCTCCTCCTCCAGCGCAGTCGCCAGTACCGCCATCCGTCTCGGGGCTGTTAATAAGGTCTTGCGCCGCCTGTGGCGGACCGCGGGCAGAATCCCGCGCACGGCCGTACGCAGCCCGGTCTGCGTGGCTAACTGAGCACGGGCAGTGCGTTGCGTACGCCAGCGTGGGCCGCCCACTGCGCAGCCCGGCCCAGACCCGCTGCGCAGCTGCATCGCAGACCCTGGGAGTAACGGAGCAAAACCACAGAACAAGAATCTGTAACTGTCCTCCTGTGTGTGGACTCCCCCTCCTCTCCAGTCTGAGGCTAAAATGAATCTCTTAACTCTGGGCTGCCCAGCCCTGTTCCCGCAGATCTACTGTCCTGTAGGTTTCCATTTCGTCCCTAAATTAGCACACCTGATTCTACCACTCAGAGGCTCAGTGAGGTCTCTAGCTGTGATTTGTTAGGGTTTTACCCCTTGGTGCTTAATGTCTAAAGATGGGGCTGTGGACAAGGGAAACCTGATCCTGGTTCGGTCCTCCTGCTCTGTGACTCTCGGTGTCCAGGTTCAGAGCTAGTTAGTTCTGAGGAGACCGTGGCTTTGACACGTCCGGCGTTGGCGGGTCCGCCTGAGAAAGGTGTGTGTGGAGGTGCGGGGCTCAATTAGAGCTGGAGGCCAGGAGCGCGGGCGCGTGGGGCGTCTGGCGTCAGACGGACCGCCGTCTCTGTGGACGCACGGACGGGCGCTAGTGAGGCCAGGTGCGTGGGAACCTGTCACCTGAGCGGGTGGGTGTGTGTGTGTGTGTGTGTGAGACACTGTGTGTGTGTGTGTGTGTGTGAGACACTGTGTGTGTGTGTGTGTGTGTGTGCGCGTGTGTGTGTGTGTGTGTGAGACACTGTGTGTGTGTGTGTGTGTGTGTGTGAGACACTGTGTGTGTGTGAGTGTGTGTGTGCATGTGTGTGTGTGTGTGGGCCTCACTGTGAGAAAACGCAGGATTCTGTTAACACTGTGTGTGTGGGGGTGTGTGTGTGTGTGGGGGTGTGTGTTTGTGTGTGTGTGCGCGCGCGCGCGTAGGACTTATGTAAGCACTCACGTGACCAATGGGAAAAGCTGGACTGTGCTGTACATGTCATGTTAGTGATCACACAGGAACATATAGAGTAGGGATCCTGAACCTGGATCCTGGGGAGCGGGGGTGGGGGGGTCTGCTGGGAGGGGGGTGTTCTGCTGACTTTCACTCTTACTCAGTGCCTAATTGATCAGTTAATGAGGACGATTACACAGTTCACTCACCTCACCTGCTTTCTCTGGTGTAAACTGGTTACTGATTTTAATGTGAAGATGAAAGCCAGCCGATCCTGGGGCTTGTATCACAAAGCGGAATTACTGAGTAAAACCCGGAGTCCGTGCTCCAGATTTGGGAGGGTTCCAGTTTTCCAGCGAACCCCTCCTTCCTGATACCGGCCCCAGTGGGGTATTTCGTGAAGCAGGATTAGCAGAGCTAGCCTGGTAACTGTGCTGGGTAAAACCCGAAATGGCTCGTTTTACTTGAGTCCATGCTCCAGATTTGGGAGAGCTCCGGGTTTTACTCAGCGCGGTTATCCAGCTAACTCAGTAGTCATGCTTTCTGATACAGGTCCCAGGGGGGTGTTTCACAAAGCTGGATTACAGAGTTAGCTGGATAACTGCACTGAGCGAAACCTGGAACAGCTCTTCACACTTCAGTCCGTGTTCCAGATTTGGGAGAGTTCCGGGTTTTACTCAGGGTTTCACTCCGTAATCCCGCTTTGTGATACAGGCCCCAGGTCTCCCCCGAGGGGGACCCCCGGTTATCCCCAGAGGGGGACCCCCGGTTATCTGAGCAGGGGTGCGTGTCCCGTGTCTGGTGAGCCCTCGCCTGGCCCGGTGTGGAAGTCGCTGGGCCTGGTGCCTTAAAGGGACGGCCTGCTTCCGTTACTTTTGAGGCCTATTGATGTGACAGGGCTCGAGGCATGGAATCCTGGAAAGGTTTTTTTTTTTTTTTTAAGATGTGAAACTGCACGTCCAGTTTGAGCTCGACCCCAAATGCAAGCAGCTCGACCGCCAGGCATATGTAAGGGACTATGTTCATTCTTTAATTCTCAAACTGTTGAGGTCAGTGGCATATTGGTTTGGATTAGACCAGAAAATATCATAGCCTAAGTCCAGTCGTTTGAATTGCTGAACTGATCACTAAGGTGTGGGGCTGCGGGGGTGGAGATTCTTACCTGCCGGTGTTTCTGAAATATCGGCCGCCATGATATTTCAGCGCGGGGTCAGCGTTGGGTCATGTTTGTGTTCGTTTTCTAAGAGCAGCCCGTATCCCATGTCCGGTTCCTGTCGAGTGGCGGGGAGGTCTCGAACCCGGCCTCGGTGTGTTCCGGCAGGGTTGTTTACCTGTCCCAGGTGTGTCAGCGTCCCGTGCTTACCTGCCCGGGTGCGTTTCGGAAGGCCGCTCGGAGCTCTCCTGCGTCTCACCTCCTCCCCCCCCCCCCTTCTTTCTCTCTTAAAGGGACCCCCCGGCTCCCAGCAGTCTCCCCACGCACAGCCACCCCCACACAACCCCAGCAACCCCATGATGGGACCTCACGGCCAGGTAAGACCAGTGAGCCAGGGTGGGGGGTGGGGGGGAGGAAACCCCATTCCCGAAAGGGGCTAGGAGTCCGTTTCGGGGTTTCATGCCAACCGCCTGCTCCTAATGATTTAATTCCACATCCCACGCCGGGTTAGGGTAGAGCGTGTAGGTTTGACCACGGTGGCGTTTCACGCAGTTAGGTTGAGAGCACTTAATGACCGCCATCCACAGGCTTTTCTGTGTGCATTTGGCCAGAATGTCAGCTCGCGTAGATCGATTGGGCTAAATGATCCAGAGCTGAAGCCAGCGTGAAAGCCAGAAACGGATCCGGCCCTCCGGGAACCGGGTTTCGCCGACTCCCCTGCTGCAGACGTGGCGGCGAACGCACGGAATCGGGCTCGGAATGCACGTCGCCGGGCCCCTCAGTGTCCGTGGCAACAGTCGTCATATAAGAAACACGCGCAGGTGTAGTGTCAGACCCGGACGGAACTGCAAGCCTGTGCTTTCGCACCTTGCTGGGCCTGGACGTTGCCCGGTAATTGGAGTGTGTTTTACGGCTGGCCTGAAACATCCTCTCGCCCTATAAACAGACACACGGACGCAGTCTCGTTCACACACTGGCTGCCTGCGCAGGCTGCTCTCCAGCACACACAGAGACAGACACACGGACGCAGTCTCGTTCACACACTGGCTGCCTACACAGGCTGCTCGCCAGCACACACAGAGACAACAATTACTGAGAGAGGAGAGCGCCCGGAGCAGTAGGAGAAGCATGTGCACACACACACACACACACACGCACACTCTCTGTCAGCTGCACGCACACACACCACACTCCACACACTTACACACACACACACGCACACACTCTCTCAGCTGCATGCACACACCACACACGCTCACCACATATACACACACACACACACACACACACACACTATACATGCTCACACACATACACATGCACACACACCACACGCAAACCACACATGCACACACCACACACACACTCACAGACACACACACACACACACACACACGCACACACCCCCTTCTCTCTTCACAGCGGCCATCAGCCTTGATGGTGGATAAATAATTCAGTCAGCCAGCCTGGCTGCATCTGGACTGCTCTCGGGCTGCCTTCCCCGCTCCCTAAAACCAGCACTCACCGTCCCACATCCCATCAATATCCCATTAATATTGCAGGCTCCGACGCTGCGGACGGCCCCCGCACACACTCACCGCAACTTGTGTAAGACTAAGACCGAGGGCCGGAGAGAGCTACAGCGCCGCCGGTCTCCCGGCACCAGGGCACGGTCCTCCTGCGGCAGTCCGTGCGTCTGAAGACGTTTTTCCTCGCCCGGATAGCTCGTTTAACCCTTCGGAGAGCGGCTGTTTCTGGAATGTTTTTCTTCTTCCCAAAGTTCTAAGCCAGTGTTGTAGAACTCGCACTGCTTTCAGTTGCCAGCTGTGATTGTGACATCAGCGTCAGAAAGTTCAGTTGAGAACTTTCTAATCGCTCATTTGTGACCTCACACCTTAAAGAGTTCAGTTAGATGTGAGATTCGATTGGTACGGTGTTTGAAGTTACGCATTCTTCTGTCTTCCTTTTTGCGTTCTACTCCTTGTATTTTTGCATAGACTGCGTTGTTGCTGTTCTCGTTTGTGTTAGTGTTAATCAGTTTAACCTTCGGGGTCCAAGCTGAACTATGCGGTTGTTCCCTGCACTTGGAACGGTACTTCTCTCTAGGGTTTCCGTCATACTTGTTCCTGGTTATGGTTATGCACTTTGTCGTACGTCGCTCTGGATAAGAGCGTCTGCCAAACGCCTGTAATGTAATGTCTTCCTCGGGCGAGTCCATGCATGAGCTCCTAAATAGGGATCGTTAGCTGCCCAGAGTGGACACCCTTAGACCAAACCCCCTGGTAAAGTCGTGTGATTGGTCTTCTTCAAGACTTCATACTTACAGTGAACAGGATTTACGCTGCCTGAGGTAGTAACCAAACGTTTTATACAGGCAGCAGGAAGCAGCCGTTTTTTACCCAGGTGCCTTTGCGGCGTTGGGTCAGCGCTTTTTTCTTCCTGAATGGGTCCCACTCCCCTTTTACAGCTGGCTGGGGAACAAATTCTCAGTGAATTGGATCAACTTCGCTCCCCTTTTTGGACGCTGTTTTTTTTTTTTTTTTGCTGTCTGTTGGTAAACGTTATCCGCCAATCCCAGAGGGCCAGAGGTGTGTCATTGTCTAATTGTGGGCGGTCCTTAGAGCATGTGGGGCCCCAGCGGGTCACATGATCGCATGGGGTCCTGACAGCGTGTGCATGCACATGGGGGGGAGAAAGGGGTTTGCAGGTTTAGTGCCAGCCAGCCAGCCTGCCATCACCCCCCCCTCCTCCTCCCGCCATGTCTTCCACACCTCCTCTCTGTCACCTGTGCTGTAGTCTGACACGCTGACATCATCCTCACACGTCTCTCCAGTCTCTCTCCCCATCCTCTGAGTGTGTGTGTGGTTTATCGTGTTTCAGGACTTCCCCGTGTCTGTTATTTTATTTTAATTTTCTCTTTCTTTATTTTTTAAACTTTGTTCTTGAGCACCTTAGGGGTCTTCGTGCTGGGCTGGCAGCATCTGTGTTCGGTCAAAGGCTGGAGCACAGCCTCGTGAAAACTTTTTTCCAGCGCTCTGGCTCCCCCTGCAGGCAGATTACTGTATGTGATTGCTGCTGTGCCCTGCCTTACCTCAGCCAGGCCCTGGCATTGTGTGTGTGTTCCTGCTGCCTTTCTGTCCACACAGGAACAGGCCTGCTGTTTGAATGTCGGCACCATTTTGGGTTTTTTTGTTTGTTTTTTTTTTCTTCCCTCAAGTTCAGTGTCATGGGAATAGTGCAGTGACCTCTCTGAGTACCAGCTGACTAACTCTCCCTCTCCCTCTCTCTCCCTCCCTCTCTCTCTCTCTCTATCCTCACAGCCGTTCATGTCTCCACGGTACCCAGGCGGACCCCGCCCCTCGCTGCGCATGCCAAATCAGGTACCCGGGCCCGAGCCCCCCGACGCAGTTCTCACCTCTGCCTGTGGGAGGCGCTGTCTGCCAGCGCACTGGGGTCACAGGCCTCTGTGCTCTGTGTGCGCTGTAGGAGTGGAGCGTTATCCACCATTATGAAACACTGGTCATTCAGGGGGGAGCTGCCACTGACCTCACTGCATCATGAGCTGCTGCAGAGCTCTCTCTCTCTCTCTCTCTCTCTCTCTCTCTTTCTCTCTCTTTCCCCTTCTGTCTTTCTTTTATTCTTCCCTTCTTTTGCTGTGCTCTCTCTCCATCTTTCTTCTGTCTTTTACTCTCTCATGCTCTCTCCTTCCTCCTCCCTTGTTCTTTCTCTCTCTCCCCCTCTCTCCCTCTGTCCCTCTCTCTCGTGCTGGGCAGTGCTCTCTGTCCCCCTTTCTCTCCCTCCTCTGTGTCTTTCTCTCCCCCTTCCTCTCTCTCTGTCTCTACCTCCCCCCCCCTCTCAAATTCAGATGGCGTAAGTGGCCTGAATGGAAATCAATCATTGTTGCCAAAGTGATGTAATATACTATATAAAATAAACAGTAACAATCTTTCTCTCTCTGTGATGTACTGTCTGCTAATGCTCCTCTCTCTCTCTCTCTCTCTCTCTCTCTCTCTCTCTGTCTGTCCAGCCCCCTGTGGGAGTTCCAGGTTCACAGCCACTCCTGCCAAACAGCCTGGACCCCACCAGACCGCAAGGTAGGACCCCTGCTGGGCGAGGGTGGGAGTGCGGTGGTGTGTCTGAGATCTAGGGAAAGCTGGGTTTTTTTTAAGGGCTTATGATGCCCCAAATGGGTGGAGCTATAATGTGCTGATTGGTAGTAGTTGTGTTTTTCTGTGTGGTAGTTTTGATTGGTTGAGGAAAAAAGGCAATGATTGACAGGTCATTGTAGTTCCACCCATTTTTGATATCGCAATATTTCTCTCTTCTGCCACTGCTTTTATCTCCATAAAGTCACAGTCTTCATCTTTTCCCAACTTCTTTCTTACTTATTTTTGTTTTTTTTTTTACTCTTAATTGTCGATTGCTCTCAGGTTGTACTGTACTAATGACTTGTTTTTGGGTTCTTCCTCCAGGACACCCAAATATGGGCGGACCGATGCGAATGAACCCTCCCAGAGGCATGGGGGGGATGGGCCCACAGGTAAGCTCCGCCCCCTCGCTCTCCCTGTCACCCTTACTGCTGTGGCGGTGTCACACACGCTGGCATTAAACTCAGCAGAGCCCTTAAGCAGACGGCTTAGAAACATTTATCCCTCCTCATTCACCCACCAAAAAAACTGTGAACTCTCTTCTTCCTGCAGTAATGTATTAATTTGTGGGAGCAGGTGATGCACTCAGATTGGTTTTCATGGTGATTTTTTTTGTCGGTGGAAAAACCCCCTGCCAGTCCAAACGGCACCCGTCCTGTGGCTGATGAGTGGTGTACCCTTGCTGGTGCCCTGTACTGCCCCTTCTCAGCACTCTCTAACCCCCTCCCCTCCTTCCCCTCACTCGCTCTCCCTCCTCTCCTCGCTCGCTCTCTGCCCCCTCCCCTTGCTCTCCTCCCCTCACTCGCTCTCTCGCTCCGTGAGTTTGGCAGCTTACAAATCAGCAGCTGGTGCAGCATCTGCTGGAAGAGTGTAATCGCCCCCGGAACAAAAGAGCTGCTCCACCGCCTGCCCTGTGTAGCCCCGCTACTGCCCTGTGTAGCCCTGTGCTGCCCTGTGTAGCCCTGCTACTGCCCTGTGTAGCCCTCCTGCTGCCCTGTGTAGCCCTGCTGCTGCCCTGTGTAGCCCTGCTGCTGCCCTGTGTAGCCCTGCTGCTGCCCTGTGTAGCCCCGCTACTGCCCTGCGTAGCCCTGCTGCTGCCCTGTGTAGCCCTGCTACTGCCTTGTGTAGCCCTGCTACTACCCTGTGGTGCCCTGCTGCTGCCCTGTGTAGCCCTGCTGCTGCCCTGTGTAGCCCTGCTGCTGCCCTGTGTAGCCCTGCTGCTGCCCTGTGTAGCCCCGCTACTGCCCTGCGTAGCCCTGCTGCTGCCCTGTGTAGCCCTGCTACTGCCTTGTGTAGCCCTGCTACTACCCTGTGCTGCCCTGCTACTGCCCTGTGTAGCCCTGCTACTGCCCTGTGTAGCCCTGTGTAGCCCTGCTACTGCCCTGTGTAGCCCTGTGCTGCCCTGTGTAGCCCTGTGTAGCCCTGCTACTGCCCTGTGTAGCCCTGTGCTGCCCTGTGTAGCCCTGCTACTGCCCTGTGTAGCCCTGCTACTGCCCTGTGTAGCCCTGTGCTGCCCTGTGTAGCCCTGCTACTGCACTGTGTAACCCTACTACTGCACTATGTAGCCCTGCTACTGCACTATGTAGCCCTGCTACTGCCCTGTGTAGCCCTGTGCAGCCCTGTGTAGCCCTGCTACTGCACTGTGTAACCCTACTACTGCACTATGTAGCCCTGCTACTGCACTATGTAGCCCTGCTACTGCCCTGTGTAGACCTGTGCAGCCCTGTGTAGCCCTCCCACTGCCCAGTGTAGCCCCGCCAGTGCCCTGTGTATCCCTGCGCGCGCGCACACACACACACACTTGTATATACACACATACTCACAGATACTTATATATACACACATACACACACACACACGTATATTTACACACACACTCACATACACACACATACTCACACACACATACACACAGCACTCATATTTTTTGTGTGTGTTCAGGTGGCGGGGTAGTAAAATGATTAACTGCGAACTGGGCTTGTAACTCGGAAGTTACAGGACTGCTTCCAAGTGCTGAATTTCTTAAGTAAATATCCAGCTGTATAAACGGACTGTATGCTAAAAAAAATAAATCTGGCTAAGAGTGTGTGCCGCAGGCCTGTCAGTGTAAGGTAATGTGTGTTTTTCCTCTGTTCCTGCAGAATTATGGTGGCGGAATGAGGCCTCCCCCGAACTCTCTGGGTGGTCCAGGCATGCCAGGGATGAACATGTGAGTGCTGACATCACTTCCTGTCTCTTGCAGACTTCCTGGATCAGAAACGGAATGTGGGAGAAATGAATCCTAACCAATCGTATTCTGCTCATCTTCCATGACGCAGTTATAATGGAATTACTACTGTTTCGTGCCTATGTGTATGAAGAAGCTGTTCTCCCCTTGTGCACTCTCCTCTCTCTCTCTCTCTCTCTCTCTCTCTCTCTCTCTCTCTCTCTCTTCCTCCTTATCAGTTCAGTTCAAGTGCTTTGCTGGCATCACAAATACAAGCACCTGTATTGCGAGGGCATAGGTTACAGCATCCGTCCATCCATTATCTAACTCACTCATTCTTGGTCAGGGTTGCTGGGGCAGAGCTGGAGCCTATCCCAGCATGCATTGGGCGAGAGACAGGTTGCCAATTCATCACAGGGCTAGGCTAAAATAATTACAATGAAACTGTAGGCAACTCAAATGAACATCTCTGTCTGTGTTTCTCAGGGGTCCTGGTGGTCGAGGTCCCTGGCCCAACCCTAACGCTAACTCAGTAAGTCCACAGTCTCGCACTCTTATTCGAGTTAAGTATCAGGGGCACCTCCGTCCTAGGCTGTATCTGATGGAGCCTGCAACTTCAAAATAAAAGTCCTGGACCACCGCACCTCCTCCAAGTCTCATTTGGATGAAAGCGGTGTCAAGAGCAGAGGTGGAAAATCCAGGTTCAGAAAGTAAAAGTTCTCCCCAACATTTTGTTCCAGTCACCTCAATTTGCTAACTAGCGCAGTTCTTCAGCCAGGTTGTAGAACTGATCAGAGAAATCGGTTGAGTTCGTGGGTGGAAGAAACTCATGGCAAAACTTTTACTTTCTGACCCCTGGACTTTCCACCTGTGATCAAGAGTAGTGGGCAGGTTGTCTCAAGGTCGAGTCTTCATTAGCCAGGCCTGACGATACTGACCCCGCCCATTTCCCCCCTCTCCTTCCACAGATAGCGTACTCCTCCTCATCTCCCGGCAACTACGTGGTGAGTGACAGCACACTCTTCCCGTACATGGGCCGAGTCTTATTGAGTCTTCTCTGACCCAGGAGAGATTCTGACTAACTGCCAGTCATAGGATTACAGAGAAATCAATGCGATCTGCTCAGGCCGAGTTCTTCTAATTGCAAAACAATGGCCAGAAGTCGTCAGTGTGGTGCGGAAACTGCTTCTGTTTGCCAATTTCCGGTGTAGCGTTACTGTTTTAAGTCGCGAGGGATTTTGAACCGACTTCGTTATCTGTTGTGTTATGAAACGATGTGTGTTAAAACCCAAATTGAGATGCAAGCGTTTTTTTTTCGTGACACCAGTGATGTAAGGATACAGTAGGTGTTGTATTTCAGAGTATGATGTTGTCTTGTATATTTTTGAGTATACACACGGGGCTGTGGGGTGTGTGTATGGGATTTATCGGCATTCCTGTAACTGTCCTTTCCGCTTTTATTCTGACAGGGTCCTCCAGGTGGGGGCGGTCCTCCAGGAACTCCCATCATGCCTAGCCCAGGAGGTGCGTCACCCTAATCTGCCCCCCCCCCCCCCCACACACACACACACACACACACACACACACACAGTAAACTTTTCCCACTGATGGCAATGATGCTCATGAGGAGAATGATGAGGATGTTGCTGATGAGGATGATGCTGGTGATGATGATGAGGAGAAGGAGGATGGTGAAGAAGATGATGAGGATGCTGATGATGTTGTTGATGATGATGAGGATCATGATGATGATGATGATGATGATCATGATGATGAAAATGACGGTAATGATGATGATTTTGCTGTTGCTTTTTTGTGCTGCTGAAAGGAGATGGGGTGTTTGCCATAGACCTGCCTTCATATTCCCTCAGAGCTAATCCACTGGATTTACTTCAGTTTGCTTTTTCACTGTCTAATCCCTGCACTGATTAACGAAGCTGGCTAATGTTTCAGCTGTGTGTATCCAGCATTGCACAGTGTGTGCACACTTGATATTTGTTTATTTGCGTGTTTGGGGACCTATAATGCCCGGGATAAGGATAAGCGAAAGTGGCAGCTCACAAACACCCCTGACATCAGCAGAAAAGGCAATAAATACATATTGTTCCATTTAACAATATCAAAACCTGGCAGCAAAGTAGATTTGTATGTGCGATAAGTAAGTGACTTAACTTTGATGGTCTTAATCGAAAGAGGCAACGTCTCCTGATTTATTCCAATTTGGAGTCGGCCTTGTTTATGTTGTCCTCTACCCGTCTGCCAAAGAAATGTTTCGGTTGCATGTGAGGTATTGCCGGAAAAAGCTGGTGCGTTTAGCAGTTGGCTCTCCAGTTGGTGAGAAGCACTTTTGCTGTAGCAGATTGTTTACGGTCCCACTAAACCCACACAGGTATAGGCATGTGTTGTCAAAGCATGTTTTTGCCAGTACTACTGCAGTATGTTAATGTTTTATTAAGGTACAATGCAAGGCAGTTTTATTGAAGTAATATGGTTTATTTTAATTTTTTTAATTGATTTTTTAAATTTAAATAAAAACGCAAACATTTTGTCTTCATATTACGTGTATTGACAGCTTTAGCCCTTGGTTTTTAAGCAGCACTGTGTCACTGAAACAGAGTTTCCTGTTGAATGAGGTTTCATGAGCTTTCTATGATCGCGTGTGATAAGCTCATGAGATCAACCAGAGGCCTAGTGAGAGTCCTCAGCATTGTGAGCCTGGCCAGGGGACTACATTGAGTTCCCATCAAAGCAGCATAGGTGGGATTGAGGTTGCATGGTGTGTTTGCGGAGGTGTGGAGAGGAGAGGAAATCTCATTGTGTCCAGTATTTATTATTTATAAATTTCTGTACTGTTTTTTTTTTTGGTCAACTGATATCTCCATTGTGATCGGTTGCCTTGGTAACCCAGACATAGCACTCTTTGAACATAAAAAAACAAAAGGGAACAACAACCTTCTTTCTGCTGTTAACTGCTAACCCAGCTAATGCAAAATGTTCTCTCAACGTTACTGGAATGTTTTGTCAATGTTATGACATTGCCACTGCATGGCAGCAGCATTGTGGAAACGTTTTATGTTAGCTGGGAAAACAGACACGGCAGGGAAGTCAGAGACAGGGAAACAGAGAAGCAACAATCCCCCCCTGCCCCCCCCCCCTTGCTTTTTCCTTCCTGTCTGCCTCCCTGCAACGTTGGAACAAGGTCACCTCTATCCTCTTTGTGTCTCATAGAGTACAGTAACAGGAAAGCAGGACTGTGTTTAAAAATAAGCCCCTCCCCCCCTCCTCTCTCCGCCCTCTCATTAAGGATCGGCTCGCTTGTGGACCCTGTCGGAATCCCGCCCCCAAACCCACATAAAGCCACCACATAGCCAGATTGAGCTTTTCACATTCTGCCATGAAAGACAGTCAGTTTGAGGTGCTTTTTGTGAACGATGGCAATGGCGATGATGGGGTTTTTGAACATGAATGTATGTCTACTCAAAATTATGCGTTAGAAATCCACCCCCCCCCCCCCAAAAAAAAACAGCACCATGCAGACAGGTGAACACATGTACAACAGCTGTCTGTAGGTGCATGAGAATGCGGTTGTGTTTTCCTTATCAGAAAGTACTGACTATCATACTGTAAATATCTCAACCAGATGCAAAGGGGTATGTGTGTCTGTGCGTGCATTTTTGTGTCTGTGTGTGTGTCTTTGGGTAGGTGTGTGTGTGTGTGCATGCATGTGTGTGTCTTTGGGTGTGTGTTTCTGTTTGTGTGTGTGTGTCTTTGGGTGGGTGTTTCTGTGTGTGTGTGCGTGTCTTTGTGTAGATGTGTGTGTGTGCGTCTTTGGGTGCGTGTTTCTGCGTGTGTGTGTCTTACTCTGTGGAAGCGTTACTCTGACCCTCTCTGCTGCCTTTTTAAACGTGTCCCTCTCTCTCCCCCCCCAGACTCCACAAACTCCAGCGAGAACATCTACACGATGATGAACCCCATCGGCCCGGGAGGCAACAGACCCAACGTGAGTTCGGCTCGCCCCCTCTCTCCCTCAGCGCCCATCGCTCGGTCTGCAGTGCTTCCTTTGCCTGTGTGATATTTACACACCACACATTCAGGCAGAACTGAAGTGCTGCTGTACCGATGTTAAGGCACGGAAACGTCATCCAAGGGAATTTCCCAGAATGAGACTGGGGGAAAAAGTGTCGCTTGAGTTGGTGATACATGATACTATAGCCACGCATTTTCAAAAAGACACTGTTGACACTGCAAATGAAATGTGTTGTTCGTGAATTATGTTGCATTGGCTTTAGTCACATGGTTTCAGTAAAATGTGCTGGTCACTGGGCCGTGGAACATTGATGGTACAGAAAGCAGCTGGCTGGCTGGCTGATTGCTACTCGCTCTCAGTTGCATGCGCAGTATTAACCCCATAATGCGTAGGTTGGCAGGGAGCTAAATTAAAATCCCTGCCCCTGACTTGTTACCCATCCCCCCCCCCCCGCAGTTCCCGATGGGTCCGGGTCCCGACGGGCCAATGGGAGGGATGGGCGCCATGGAGCCTCATCATATGAACGGATCGCTAGGTGAGTCATCCTCGCTGTGATCACCACACCTGGGACACGTAGTTATTTTAAACCCTTCAGTAACCCTTCAGACACCAGTAACATGCCAGCTCATCACCAAACAACTGACAATCTATTGTTTGCCAGTTCAGAACAAAATTATTATGTATGTATGTGTATTTGTATGATTGTACTTGTACACATATATGACATATTTCTTTGAGTTTTCTCAGAATAGTCTAAAATTAAGTCTAGGTTTTTACTGACATCAGAAGGGTTGAAACATGTTGATGACCCCCAGGTGTGGGATAGACTGAAATGAGCTGTGCTGGCCCTCTTCTGTTGCACGCAATGGCACACAAATAGCAATAGAGACCACAGTCGGCACGTACACACTTTAACCTCTCTCATCATGTAAAAGTTAAGAAGTGAAGGCGCTGCATTAATTGAAACCTGCTAGGCATTGCACCCGTTCCCCCCCCCCCCCCCCCCAATCAAAAACTTCTTACGGAAACCTAACACTTGTTCCGTTTCAACAGTTTCGTTTTTAAAGCTTTGAACGGACATTTTCTTAAAGCTCTTGAGATAAACATTTTATCGTACATTTGAGTGTCACAAAAAAGAAAAGGTTTCTTGGGTGTATAACCCGAGGAGTGCTTGAGCATCATGGGGGATTGCAGGTTTACAGTGCGTCAGATGGTGTGACAGTGCCCTCTAGTGGCGCTTCAGTGGAACACTGACTGCATTGCACTGATCAGGGTGGACAGTGGATATTTAAACAGTCGCCTGGGCCAAGTGCAGGTGTCGACAGATGAGAGGCCGGTGAACGCTGACAAAGCTCCCAGCATCCTCTGCGTTGGAAACAAGTGCCGCTTAATTACTGTGCATTATCTCTCTCTCTCTCTCTCTCTCTCCCTCTCTGTCTCTCCCTCTCTCTCTCTCTCTCTCTCTCTGTCTGTCTTTCTCT
The DNA here is from genome assembly GCA_039654925.1 of Anguilla pacifica. Taxonomy (NCBI): domain Eukaryota; kingdom Metazoa; phylum Chordata; class Actinopteri; order Anguilliformes; family Anguillidae; genus Anguilla; species Anguilla pacifica. The sequence continues at coordinate 7,230,868 of CM077287.1, read as the reverse complement.
CCCTCTCTCTCTCTGGGTTTTCTCCAGGAGAAAAAAAATAAAAAACGCTGTGCGGCATCTTGTATCTTTTTGAAGTTTTCGGGAAAATTGTTTTGATCTCTCGTCTCTTGGTTGCAGGTTCTGGTGACATGGACGGGTTGCCAAAGGTGAGTCTGAAAGGTTCTGCTGTACTTGGCTGCGGTTGAATGGAGGCGAGCGCGGGAGCCATCTGCGCAGTCTGGCACCCTTCTGCGGTGTCGTGTCTGAGCTGAGGCGGCGTTGCTGCCGGTAGTTGTTTAGTCACCGCGTACGGCTGCATTTACCAGCTCCTTCCCCTTGGGGGAGCTCTGCGAGGAGAACCTCCTCCTTCAGTCTGCTTTGCCTGGTTGCCGCTGAGCGGTTTCTGTTGATGGTTCCGCCTGGCTCAGCCTTCATGCCAGTTTAGTTGTGATGGAAGCTGAAGGAGGAGATCGATGTTCATCAAGATTTACCCTCGGCTTGTTTTTATTTTTATTTTTATGGAACGCGTAGCACATGTGCCGAAGTGAATTTTGATTGGCCAGGATTGTCGGTGTCTTCTCTGTGCGCTACGTTTTCAGACTGCTATCTAATGTTAGGGGTAAACGGGGGGAAAAAAAATGTTTGGATCTGTTGTAAAATTATACAATCATAAATGCATAATGACAGTGATATAATTCTTGTTATGAGCTGTCGTATGCTTATAACTGGTTACGACAGGTGTTATGTAGGCTTTATGGCGATTGGTGTAAGTGTCCCGATTGGCTGTTTGGCGTTTTTTGTAAAGAAGCCGCCGGTTGTGTCTCCCCGTGCAGAACTCTCCTAACAACATGGCGGGCATGAACAACCCGCCGGGGACTCCGCGGGACGACGGGGAGATGGCGGGAAACTTCCTAAACCCATTCCAGAACGAAAGTGTGAGTACCCAGCCCCCCGCCTGCCTCCCTCCCTCCCCCCTTCCCCTCCCCCCTCTCCGCTGAACCCTGCCGCAGTCACATGACCCATCCCAGCTGCCCCCCCCGGGGGGGGGTCGGCTCCCCCTCATGCCCTCCGCTCCTCACTGCTGAAGAGCACCTTCCTCTACCTCGGCTCGGCTTCGTCTCCAGGACAACCCATTCCGGAGACGAATCGAAATTCCCATTTTTAAAAAATCCCCCGGGAATTTCGGGAATTTAAATTTAAAAAATCGATGACAATAAATTTAGGTTAATTTTCTCAATGGAATTGCCCCCCACCCCCTAGCCCTGCTAGGGGGGTGACACCTCTGTGTCTTCAGCCAAAACCAGGTGTACCAAACTCCACTTAGGCTACCTAAGAGATCCAAAAGAGTGAAGGTGCACTGGGGGGTGTGTCCTCATCCCAAAGTGATTCATTGTCCCAACCCAGCGAACAGAAAACATTCTCACAGTGTTGCTGCCATGTAAGTGGCAACGTTCACGAAACCTTCACAGAACGTTCCAGTAACACTGCGAGCACGTTTCCCGTTCGCTGGGAAGCTGCGTCTCCCGTTTTGCCCCCAAAAACGAATTGGAAAGCTGCTCTTCAGTTTATTCCAGCGTTCTCATCCAGACGGATTTTGTTTCCATTTTTGTCATGTTCTTTTTACGACGAAGGAACTTGCTAGCCCGCTCGCGCGTGTGTGTGGCGAGCGTTAGCACCGTGCGTTGGGTTTAGCGTCTGGTAGCGGTCGATTGAGGCGCAGTCCTTGCATTGTGTAGCTTTTTCACAGTTGGGAAGGTTAATGAAGAGTATACGCTCTCATCTGTCTCCCTCCCCCGCCCCCCGCCCTTCTTCTCTTTTCGCAGTATTCACCCAACATGACGATGAGTGTGTGATTTCTTTTTTATTTTATCTTTTATTTTATTTTATTTCTTTTTTTCACCCCCTTCCCTCCCCTCCCCTCCCTCCCTCCCTCCTCTCCCAATCCATCCCCCGCCTCCCCCCTCCCACCCCCTCCCTTGATTCTGCTCCGCCTGGCGCTGCTCCCCCCCTCCCCCCCTCCCCCTCCCCCTCCCCTCCCCTCCCTCCTCCCCCCTGCCCCGCCCCTTGGACGGCGTGCTGTGCCGCACAGCCCCCTGGGATGCCCCTGGAGCGCAGGACTCACGGCAAGGCCGCCGCCCATCCCAGGGTGTGCAAAGTGGGCGGAAACAGGAAGCAGTCACAGAGCCACAGGAAGAGCCTCCTTACCGAGTCTCCCTGCCTCCCTGGCTTCCTGACGGGCCCCGGACAGTGAGGGGGCGGCGGGGCCACAGGACCCCCCAGAGCAAGGCCCCACCAATCAGCAGCAGGCTGGTGGCCTCGTTTTCCATCATTCTGTAACGGTTTTTTATTTTTAAAAACGGCTCATCGCGCAGTAGTTGTACGAGGTCTGTATCTAACCTGTTTCAGATGCTGTGCGCCTCTCTGTTTGTTTAAATGACACAACAGTACTCTTGTGTTGGGCAAGGACGGTTTTCATTATTCTGTTTATTATTTTATTGTTATTAATATTATTGTTATTGTTATGATTTTTTTTTTTTATCATTGATATTGTTCCGATGATTTAGTTTTTAATTTCTTGGGTTTTCCTGTAAAGGGCACATTGAATCCGATCAACATGGACAACAGAATGAGCACACCCTCAAAATGCACAATGACACTTCAGTTTACATATTTTTAGGTGTTGTTTTTTTTTTGTTTGTTTTTTTTTGGTTTTAAAGTCTTGTCAAACGTCTCCACTTCCCCGCTTCTTGCATGTAACAGTGATAGCGTAAGCTAGGTCCTCCGTGTCATGTGACCACAGACGGCGGTAACGGCGGTGACGGCCGAGGCGCATTTTATTTTGATTCTCCTCGACGCGCGGAAGGGCCCCTGAGGGCATGTGAGCGTCAGGGGCTGGAGTCGGCCGTCCGGCGCGCGACCCGTCTGAAGTACCAACGTCCTTTAGGTTCCAGTCCTCTGGAAGCCAATTATAGACGAACGGCAAGCCTTGGCGCAACGAGGCAGATTGGCCTTGTTCCTCGCGTGACTCCGCACCTCCCCCAGGAACCTTCCGCCAATGCTGAATTTCTGCCCCCAGCCCCCCCCCCCCGCCCCCTCCCTTCAGCTTATAGTGAGGTAGTCCTCCTTATGGAATCTCTCGCAAGGCATTCAGGAGTGTGGTCATGTGTTGTTTTGACTGAGACATTGTGGAGATGCTTATTGGAGTGCTCAATGGATGCCATTATTCCAACAGAAAAAATAAATGAAAGAAGAAAAAAAAAAAGTCCAGCCAATACCTTAAGCCTAGAACCACCCACACCCACCCAAGCCCCTCCCTCTGCCCCCCCCCCCCTCCCCCAGGCTAATGTAAATATATATCATTTTGGTTGTTGCCATATCTTGCAGCAATGGACTGACTGAATGTACATTTTTTTTCAACTGCTACATGGATTCTGCTTCTTTACACACAGCTTGTACACGTTTAATTTATCCTTGTGCATACATCTTGGAGCCTGTAAATCTGTAGGGCATAGAATTTGTAAATATTATACATATATACCTCCGGAACAACCCCAAATCTGACTGCAGTGTTTTCAGGGGGGGAGGGGGGGCAGGGGGGTGGAGTGGTTGGGGCGAGGTCTCCTGTTTTATTCATGTCTCAGTTGTCCAGTTCCCAGCCCTGCTGCATAGGAGGAGTTCTTTTTTTCTGCACATGCTCAGTTCGAGGGAAGGGGCCGTCTTTCTGGCAAGCTGACCAGATTAATGTTCGTTAGCACAGGTTCACTAACATGCGGAGGGCGGCAAGGGTCCCGTTTGGCCCAGTGGAGACAGTGTGTACGCTCCCACCCACAAACACATATTGACCGTGTTTTTGTAATGTAGTTACAGTAGTTACACACCGGCCACTGGCATCTCCACACATTTAACGGTACCGCTCTGAGTGTCTGAGCTAGGCAACGATGCTCAGTTTCATCTTGATTCCGCCGCCAACCCTGCATGTCTCTCATTTTTTCATTTCCCAAAAAAAAAAAACACAAGGCTCTTCACCCTGTTGTGTACTCTCGGATTTTCATACCTTTTCATTTTATTTTTTTTCTTCAATGTATTTTAATTTTTTTTTTTTTTCTTTGGGGGGGGGGGGTGTAAGGCCCGTTGGACCTGCACACTAATGGAATGACTTGACCTCATGCTGCCCCCTCGGAAACTCCCGTGGAGTGCTCAGTTCTCCCCGGGGGTCCCGAACACTGTGTGTTGCTGCAGACAGTTACGCGATGGACGTGTGCAAACCCAGCTCATTCACTCTGGTGCTCACTCTCATACACCTCATAGCTACTGATTTATATATACACACACACACACACACACACACACACACGTGTTTCAATCTGTCTCTCTGCTAAGCAAGGCCAAGGAGAACCGTGAGAGACCGTACAGCTGCCCTGTGCTGTCCTATACCTCTTCCGAACTTGTCTGGTCTCAGAGCCAACACCCTCATCCCACCGTAATGGGAAATATACTGTCCGCACGTTGTTCCTTTCATTGGGTGCCCTGATGCAAAAAAAAAAAGGTGAAAAAAACAGGGTGGCTAAAAGTGTGATTGACAGCGAACTTTTTTTTTTTTTTTTTTTTTTTGTTTTTTTGGTCTTATTATCTGGAAGGAACTCAGATGACGTTTCTGGGTCAGATGGTAATGATGTCAAACTCACTCCCCTGTCTCTTTGCCCGGCCCGGGGGGGCCACACACCTCCCTGCCCCCGCCCATCTCTCCGCCCTGTCCCTGCTCTCTCTCTTTATTTCTCCTCAATTTTATTTTTTGTAAATACTGTATAATGCATTTTGATATCATTGACATGTTTTGATATGTCAGTCACTACCAATGAATACAACTTAAAAGAAAAACAAACAAAAAAAACAAATAATGGGAAAAAAATCTTGACCGCGTTTTCATTTAAAGAGACGGTGTGCTTTGACATGTAACTTCAGAATTATAAACGTGATAATAGGAATTAAAAGGAAAAAAGACATTTACAGTAATTATAATGAATTCAAATGATGAATAATGAATTTAAATTTTAATTGATGTTAAGTACATTTTGGATCATATGGTATTGTCCTAAATAGAAATAAAATGGGTACTGCAAACACATAGCGCAAGGGCTGGTATTAGATTTTAATGAGGGTGGAAAGTGTAATGTGGGGTCGAATGTAAAATTGGGGATGACTGTGAGCCAGCAGGAGACCTGGATTTCTCACCTTGGTTACAGTCCAGGCGTGTAAGAGCTCTTCAGAAGAGAGGGTCACTGAGCTAGATCCCCCTGCTGCAGTGGTGCCAAATCGTGTGCCAGGGAAAGCCCAGTGTGTGCAGGTTTTCATTCCAACCAATCATTGCACCTGTGGGTTTCGCGAATTAGTTCCCTCCTCTCTGGTTGAAGGTTGTGTTAATTAGTGAAACCAGCGGGAGCAGTGATTGGTTGGAAACCTGCATACTCTCGGCCCTCCGTGGCACCTGATTGGACGCCTCTGTTCTACTGCATCGTCCTCACTTTGCACTTTTTTGATGTACCCTGATGATCATAACTAATCTTTTTTTTTTTAATTAGCAGAAACAATATTTATGACATCACAGCGTTAAAATGAAGGACATCGTCTCTTTAAAACAACAAGGGACCACATATTGCAGTCTTTAATATGAAGGATTTTTATCTATTTAAAATAAAAACTTTAAAAAGGAAAAAAAAATACTTAAAAGAAACCTCATTTTAAATAAATAGATCAAATGTAATAATGATGGGGAAAAAAATGTGTGTTTCCTGGCTATTCTCTCCTGAAATAGCGTTGTATAGATTGATGCTCACTGAACCTCTCCCAATCGCTATGTATAACAATTGCAATGTTGGCCATTTCTGTATTTCTATTGTGATGATGTATTATACTGTAACATTAGGAAGAATTTTTGATTGGTGGGGAGGGAGGGTGGGGGCGGGGCAAGGGGCGGGGTTCAGAGGATTCTCCTGTACCGTTTATTGTCTTTTCTGACGACACGGCAGTATTCAATATGAAGCAGTCTGTCTCTTTGGTTTGCTTTGTATCTCATGGTAGGGTAGATCAGATCTTTGTCTTAGGGACTTAGGTGTCTTGTGTAGGTGATAAAAGATGTCCTTTGTATGTTTCTTTATATTGTAAAGTTTCTTTAGACTGAAAGAAAAACAAAAATGTTGCTTATTAAGAAAGATGAAAAAACTGCATCAATAATAAATGTAATTTGATTTTTTTTTTCTCCGTTGTTTGAGTCACTACTTTTTGCCTGTCAGTTAAAAGTTCATTCGTTGTAAATATATGTTTAAAGTCAAATAAAACAGATGACTCCTTTTATGAGCGTGGCAGATTTATTTCTCCATTTTACTCCTGTGAAAGGTAAAGTGGGTGTGTGTTTTCTACTGGTCGAGATACTGTAAATGGCATTCAGTAACATATCCTTCAGATGACAGCACACATCATTCATATTAAGTCTTTTCTCACCTTGTCTCATGCAAATAATTGTTGTGAAAAGAGGAACAAGCACGAATCCACAATAGCTGCGACCGCACACGCGCATGCATCCACACACACACCCTCACACAAACACTTGACCTCTTCTTTGGCTCGTGACCAACCTTTCCACAAAGTATTGTGCAAATCTGTGAATCCATTCGGGAGTTACGTGCCTTTTTGTGATAGGCCACGCCCTCTCTTGGTCAATCGGCCTGAAAGTTACTCAGCTCTACCTTCGGTCATGACCAACGTCCATGCCACATTTCAGCCTCCTGGGGCGAAAACTGTGGCCGCTACACGGTGGACCGACCGACAGACAGAGCTATAGAGCTGCCGGTCGCAGCTGAAAAAGAAACCTAACAACTGCGTGTCCTTCCCCCACACACACACACACACACACACACAAAGAACCGCTTCGCTGCGTGAGACGTACCACAACGTGCGTGTGGGATCCTGAATTTGGTTGTGCGCGGCGTCCGTGTGTGTGCGTGTGTGTGTGTGTGTGTGTGTGCGGGGACATTGTTCCCAGTGAGCTTTAGCCGCCGCCGCGCACGTCAGGCTTGTGCAGGTTCGGGCAAACCGCCAGGATTCCGAGCTCGGAAAACACAAAAGCACAACAGAGCGTGTTTCCAGAGGTGCCGGAGGTCTCCGCTCTCCACCAGCTTCCTCCTCCTCCCCGGGGGGTCGGTTTACAGCACAAACATCAATCACACGCACCGTTCCGCAGGGAGAAGAGTGTCCTTGAGTAGGGCTAAGGCTCTGGCTGGTATGTGAATTGTAGCCCTCCCCCCCCCACCAATTCCTCCTCCACGGGAGGTGCGCATATTAATTAACGCAGTGAAACTGTGACCCCCCTCGTTGAGGTATAACTAATCGCAGTTGAGCAGCTCCGGTGGAAATCAGACAAAAAATTATGCTGTTGTTTGAAGTCAGTCATTCGGGTGAATCGTAACACTGTTCTGTGGCCAACCATTAAAAGGGGTGGCACACTTTGAGGGTGACGTGGTGAGTTATGAATACGTGGATATCCAGTGGTGACATGAATCCATGTATGTGCCTAATACAGTATTCATCTGTTCCTCTTTACATCGCAGCATCTGGGAAGTTTTAGTTGGCTCTATTGTTTTGGATTTATGAACCTCTTAAAATTCTCATATATATATATAAAAAAAGGTGTAGAAATATGAGTGTGACTGATGAGCCACTGAAGGGTTTAAATGCTCAAATATAGTCCGCAGTCCCTGGGCGATGCGGGGTGCTGGAGTGATTTAGGGGCTGGGGGGGGGGGCCTGGATAAGAGACTCGCTCTAGGGGCTGGGCTGGGCGGGGCCTTCTTGCAGCCCTGTGACGGTCCATGAGGCCCAGAGGATTGGGGGGGGGGGGGGCAGGTGCAAAAATAAATTCAAATGTGATTTTAAAAATTAGACCTATTCTCAGTTATGGCCACTCTGCACTCTCATACAGGCAGTCATTTTTCTTAGGGGGCTTCATTCTCGCTGGTTTGTCTTAAATCTTCTTTCAGGAACCTGCTCTTTTAACATGCATCCTCCCCAGTATGGTGAAGGATTATTCTTAAACCAGCTTCACTGCAGGCTCCATAAGAATTGAATTCTTCTCCTAAGGTAAGCTTTTCGTGCCGAAGACTAGGACCTGTTAACCATCTCTGAAGTCCTCTGGGCTTGCTAATCATGCATAGTACTTAATCATGCTTAAACTTGGCTTTTCATAACTCTTCCTAAGTGCCAAACTCCATAAAATTAGAGCAGATGGGTAGAATAACTCATGAATAACTCATTTTCCGAATCTCATTTGCGTTATTGCATTATTATTGGTATGTAGCGTGAACTAGCTTCCCAAAACATGCTCTTGAGTTTATTATTTACACTATTGGAAAACTGAATTGCCTCCCTACAACCGCTACATTTGATCTATAGGTTTTTCGTTTAATCTGGCCGGACAGTTTACCATATTTGATATATGCATAGCAGCTTGCTATGAAGGACAAGATTAGAACAAAATAAGTCCAGTCAATGTCATAATAATAAGTTGATGTGGATGGCATGGTGGTGCAGCAGATAGCGTTTGTCACCTCACGGCGAGAAGGTCCTGGGTTTGAATCTGGGCTGGGGCCATGTGGGTACTCCAGTTTCCTCCCCCAATCCAAAGACATGCAGGTTAGGCCACTTGAGAGAGGAGTTATCAGGGTGTTCCTAAGACTGTTGCATCAACCTACCCTGTGTAAACAAAGGTTAGTTGGTGGTGAATATATGGTTAAGTGGTGAATATATATATAGTCTACCATTAGTGACTATATAGGTGGTGGGGGTTAGAGACAACAATGTCTTTGGCTTCCCTGACACAAGTTCATGAAATCTTATAAACCTCCTTGGCTGAATTCAATCCAATCACCTTCAAGCCTGGACCTTTTTGCTCGTTCCTATCTTTTGTCTGTATAACAGGTCGTCTAGCAGCTGCAGTTGTAAATTTTCACCGAACAAAGAAAGATTTCGGTTTTTTTTTGCGCTCTGCTTTGTACGCCATCATTTGTTTCCTGATTTAGGGTTCACGGGGGGTGGGGTGTGGGGGGGTGGGGATGTGAGATTTGTTCAGAACTGCTGCTGAGCACCATCTGTTGCTTCCTCCACCTCACTGGTTCCTGTTCCAAGGATCCAGACACCACCGACTTGCTGTCATTAATTCCGAACGGCAGCAATGGAACAAACAGCATTACATGTTCAGCACTATAATGTTAATTTATAGTTTACTCAGAGCCAGGAAAGGCAGGGTTCTGGCCTTTTTGTGTGAATGTGGACTGCATAAGTGGAAAGTCATGAATCTTCATCTTCATTGAGAATCACTCGCTGAGCAATTCATCATTTTTTACTGTGCAACAATACCAGAATATAGGTGGGATATTAAATCTACTCTGTGGGAAGTGAAGCTAAGGTATGTTAAACTAGCCCTAATAGTTCTCCTACTTTCCTGAGAACTATAATTCATGTTTTTAATGATTATTATTATTAACTGGACAATGTACATTATTCTGATCATGTTTCAACAATCATGAAAGAACAATGAGTTTATTTTGCATTTATGTCTAAATTCACTAATGTTTAAATAGAAAGTGTACCCTCATGATATGGTACAAAAGAGAAGAACATGCTACAGTTAAACCTGAATACTGACAACAAAGGATTGTGCCCCTTCATTACAGAAATAGGAAAATACTTTGCATCTTTGTAGTGCGGGGGGACTTCTGTTCCACCTGAATGTGCTAAAATAATTAATTAGTTTAACTCGTCCATAGTACTGGCGAACTGTCACAATACTTGGTTTTGGTTAGATTTCTATGTCCTGGGGAGGAGCGTCAACATGAGCAACCAATAGAAAAATTGTTGTGTAAGAGATAAGCCAATAGGATTTGGTAATTGCGCAGGAAGAGAACCATTCGTTTTGCCGGGGTCCAAGGTGAGCAGGAAGCGTTAGCTTTATGGTAGCTCTCTGTAAAGCTTGTTAGTTGGCGACCTGCGTCTGCACGGGTTGAAGTGTGGCTTTTAAAGGTTGAAACTTATAAATTTTAAAGCCCGATTAAGCCGCTACCGCCCTGTCAAGGTAGGACGCAATAATGTCAGGCGTTTTCTGCAATTGCAGCTAGCAGACATCCTTCTCAGTATACTCATCTAACGTTAGAGCTAGCTAACGCTGCAGTAGTACTGGAAAACTTTCTAGAAAGTTCTCGAAACACTTTACCTTGATATGCAATGAAAATTGGGGACTAAACCTTGAAAGCAGCACGACTGGTAAACTGTATTTGCACATTGCCAGTATTTGCTAACTAGCAAGCTGAACGTGTGCATGTAAGTCTAACTAAACGGAGAACAGTAGCATCTAGCTATCATTAGGGAGGTAGTTGTAGCGCTTTAGCACCTGAGAACTGGTAACGCGCTTATTTTAACTCTGAATGATAGTTGATATTAATTTTTGTTCGACATTGGCCATGGTTGGTTCAAGAAATCAAGAAATCTAAAACAAAAACAGTCTTTCGGGGATAACTTTGCAGATAATTATATTGGCATTTACACTTGTTGCAATCAGAAAAATTTCAGGAGAACATAAGACCAAGACAAACATACACATGCATCATTGCAAGAATTCACTTCTGACAGTACAAATTCAAACTGAAGAAAGGACCAACAGTCTGGATATTGAGTATTACAATGATTCTAACATTTAGATGCACATTATTAGGACTGTTCTCCTAGTTCAAAAACATTACAGTAACAACTAACAACACATTTTTAAAAATGTGTATAAAATTATGGTCTCGTTCTTTCTGGGAAAAGTCAGTGTTCTACCCAATTTCATATTCCAGGACTTTTCCGAGCGGAGATTCAATAACGTTTGGTATTGTGGCATTGTTTTGTTCATTTGTGCATTATCAATATGTTCAGATTTAGTAGATATCCAGAGTGTGTTACAGTAATGTCATCCAAATACAGTGCAGCCAGGCTCTGACAAACACAAGATACCGATGCCCACGTCTTTTGAAACTCTCCAAACATAATTACGGAGTTAAATTTTTTCATTTAGTTGGGGGGTCAGCAGTCTAGACCTCAGACATGGTGTAAGCTAGATGACAAACTACAGGACACTGGAATGGTCTTTTTTTTAAATTTCAGGTTCTTCTGACCTGAGCAAAATGGCCGATACAGAGGAGCTCGCTGCTGGTGGTGGAGGCGGGGCTTCTGATATGGGTGACCGGCCGGTAGGCGGGGCTTCAGATGCTGGTGACAGGCCAGTGGGCGGGGCTTCGGATGCTGGTGACAGGCCGGTGGGCGGGGCTTCGGATGCTGGTGACAGGCCAGTGGGCGGGGCTTCGGATGCTGGTGACAGGCCGGTGGGCGGGGCTTCGGATGCTGGTGACAGGCCGGTGGGCGGGGCTTCGGACGCTGGTGACAGGCTAGTGGGCGGGGCTTCGGACACGTGTGACAGTCCGGTCGACGGCACTGTCGTCTCAGAACCTCCGTTGGCTGCCCCGCCAGGGCAAGGGCCCGCGACGGACAGCGGGGAGGAATTTGAGATGTTGCCCAGTCCCAGCGATTCTGATAACGGACATATTGAAGGCCCTCCCCCTCTGGTAGATGCTGGAAAGAGAGAGGAGGAGGAAGGAGGAGGAGTCACGGAGTCTGTGATCAACCCTCCCGTAGCCCCGGCAGAGGAGTGGCTAGACGTTTTGGGTATGACAGATCGCCGTTGCTATGCAACAAGACATTTATTTATTTATTTATTTATTTATTTATTTATTTATTTATTCATTCATTCATTCATTTTTCTGGAGATGTGGGGTGTGCTTGTTATTTTAGTTTGACTCAGACTAAGGGGGCATTCAAAACCAAACCCTGTCCCTCACAATTCTTGTTCCTGTTCCCCATTGACAGCTTGGATTTTACTTAGTTTGCTACTGTTCAGATTTGCAGCTTCACGCTTAAACACCCCGCATGTTCCTTAGCTTTCATTATGCTTTTGGTCAACACTGTATTCATAAATCACGGGTAACGGGTATTGTCCTCTTTTTCTCATTGTGTACTTGACTGTAAATTGGTTGCATGACCTAAACAATAGAATCAGATATGTAACTGAGAAGCAGCCACTGAGTTCATTTTGGACTGGTCCAATGATGTCGGTTGGAGGAGGAAGGCACAAAGTAACGTGGCCCTGTTTGTACATTTCCAATGGTGGTAAAAATCTAATTATGTGAGGACCTGTCGATCAGGAAGTTTGAAATGCGGAAATTAATCTGCTGTGCGTTGTGCGCAGAAAGAGCCTCATAAGGAATTTATGTTCCCAGGTAATGGGCAGCTTACGAAGAAGGTTCTGGAAGCTGGGAATGGGCTTGACAGCAGGCCACAGAAAGGGCAAAATGTTAAAATTCATCTGAAGATCTCATTGGCCGATGGCACCGCTGTGGCCGAGGATCCTAACCACTCTTTCACCCTTGGGGACGGTGATGTCATACAGGTGGGGGCTATCTGTTCTTCAACTTGTAATGCGTGGGGCCTAAAAAATCTCAAAATTGTGTACACAATTGTGTTCAAACTGAAATGCCATTAGAAAGTATTGTTAGGCGTTCTAGTGAGAGGTGATGATTTTCCAGCAGTACTGCAGTCAGTGTGTTACCGTGGTCCAGTTTGTTAGCTTCATGCAGTATGTTATTGTTGTGTAGTGTGTTAGCGCCATTCGGCATATTAGCGACAGCGTGCTATGCTAAATGGTGCTATATGCAGCGTGTTAGCGTCATGCAGTGCGTTAGCGTCTTGTAGTGCGTCAGCGTCATGCAGTGTGCCAGCGTCATGCAGTGTGTCCGCACCATGCAGTGTGTTAGCGTCATGCAGCGTGTTAGCTTTGTGCAGTGTGTTAGCTTCGTGCAGCTTGCTAGCGTTGTGCAGCGCATTAGCATCATGCAGTGCGTTAGCGTCAGGCTGTGTGTCAGCATCATGCAACGTATTAGCGTCGTGCAGTGTGATGGCTTCATGCAGTGTGTTGGCTTCATGCAGCGCGTTAGCTTCATGCAGTGTGAATGGTCTTTGCTCTGTGTGTTCTCAGGCGCTGGATCTCACAGTGCAGCTGATGGAGATGAACGAAAAAGCCCTCGTCCAGACCAGCGCGAGATACGCCTACGGGGACCTGGGAAGGTGGGGAGAATGCTCTTTCCCTCCGTTTCTTACTGCTGTGCATTCCCCGTGCGGCGCGGTTCTTGGTTTAAGCAATGCTTGTGCGGGAGGAGTACAGCTGCCCGATTTTTTGGGCTTCGAGGCTGAATGCCCTGCAGATTGATACCCTCCCTCCCTGAGTGACGCTAAAGTGCTAACGCGCTGCGCCGCAGGGCTGCTGGCCACAGTCAGGTGCATCGCTGCGCCGGTGCTGCTATCATCTGTTAGCCTTTAGCTTGCTTTCTCGTAATATGTCTTCCGCCCCCCCTCTTCAAGACTAAACCATGTTTGAATTTTGTGTTTTTATTTCAGTCTTTCATTCAATGTTATTTCAGAACAGGAACTCCACGTAATCGACTTTTACTCATACTTTTTTTCAGTCATAATCAATAGCTAGTGTGGTTTCCAGAAAGAGGTCGTCGGACTTAATTTTCAGCAAGTTTGCGTTTTTGAGCCATAGCTTAAAAAACCGGGCAGCGTGAGTCTCGGCCTCGGTCGATACGGCCAGACAAGTATTGGTTATTGATATCGGCTGCAGAATTTCCATGGCGCGAGTCCCTGGTTCTGATAGATTTTAAAGTAGGTCAAGGTGGAGACTGCTGGTCCACTCAGTGCAGTACTGGAGTCAACTGCACCGCTTCAGTGCTGAGTGACTTGTTCCCCTCATTATGTATTTTTACGGTTTTGGGTTCGGTGCCCTGGGCAGCGCTGCTCCAGCTGTAGGACCCGAGGCTGACCTGGCCCTGGAGGTGCGCCTCCTGGAGGTCACGGACGCCCCCGACCTGGAGCTCCTGCCCCCCCCGGAGAGGATCGCGCTGGCCGGGCGGAAACGGGAGAGGGGAAACGAGTACTACCAGCGCGGCGACTACGCCTTCGCGGTCAACTCCTACGGCATCGCCCTGCAGGTCACCGAGGCCAGCTCCACAGGTGAGGGGGGGGGCAGAGGGAGGGGAGGGGAGGGGAGAGGGGGAGGGGAGGGGAGGGGAGGGGGGGAGGGGAGAGGGAGAGGGAGAGAGGGGGGAGAGCAAGTGAGAGGGAGACAGAGGGGGAGAGAGAGAGGGGGACAGAGGGAGAGGGGAAACGAGTACTACCAGCGTGGCGACTACGCCTTTCCGGTCAGTTCCTACAGCATCGCCCTGCAGGTCCGCGAGGCCAGCTCCACAGGTGAGGAGGGGGGGGGAGGAGGGGGGGAGGGAGAGGTAGGGAGGGAGGGAGGCAGGCAGGCTATGAGTTAAGCTAATAATGGAAGAATGAGATTTCCCGAAAAACCAAAAGGGTCATTGAAAAGGGCCCAAAAATGTTTGTTTTTTTTCTAGTTCTTGAAACGGGCTGGCCTTTCTCACTCATGGTAGTGTACCGTTATTGCTAACCAATTGGCTACCTACATTGTTCAGTCAGCCCACTGTCAAAAAGTCATTGGTGACTGGTGTTTTTTGCCAAGGGTGCATGCGAGTGTGTCTCCATGCAGGCACACAACATTTCGAAAGTAATCTGTCTGGAGAGAGTGTTTCGGTTCCTGCATTTATCCTTAAGAAGTCATTGAAACGTCACATAAAATATAAATGTGAGTCTGAACGGGCACCTAGCCAAGGATTCAATTAGAGGAGTCATTAAGGGGAGAACGAGAATGGTGGATCCAGCCCCAGCTGCAGTCTGTGTTTCTGCATGGGTTTAATCGGAAGTTCATCCCGGAAACGAGTATGCCAAGTCTTTAAAGATGGTGAAATATGATTCACAGCGACATCTATATGAAGTGTTATCACAATTTGGCAGCTTATTTTTTTGCGGGTTTGTGGTGTTAATGTTATAATAATATAACATGTGCTCGTCGTGTGGAAAGTGGAAAAACATTATGATTAACTCCGTGTCTCCTGAGGCTGCTCGCCCGTGCATCTCTGCCGTATTTCATAATGCAGGAAAATCCTGTGCTTCCAGTTTTTGCCCCAATTTTACTAGTAATTTTACAGCGGAGTGAGCTTTCACAAACCCCGTGATGGGCTGGGCTACGAGCTGTCAGTCACTGGCTTCAGACCGAGGTTGGCGTCACCACGCGTTCGTTTTCGGTTTTTATCAGGAATTCTCGTTCTTCCGTCATTAGCTTCACTCTTAGCCCGCTGTCTCCTACTAAGGAAATTAAGTGGAGGATGTCATGTGAAGGAAAAACAGAACAAACACTGGGTGCTCAAGTATATTACATTACATTACATTACAGGCATTTAGCAGACGCTCTTATCCAGAGCGACTTACACAACTTTTACATAGTATCCATTTTATACAGCTGGATATATACTGAAGCAATTTCGGTTAAGTACCTTGCTCAAGGGTACAACGGCAGTGTCCTTACCCGGGAATCGAACCTGCGACCTTTCGGTTACAAGCCCAGTTCCTTACCCACTGTGCCACACTCACACTAGAAATATCTACAAGCTCCGGAGATCAGGAAAGACCAACAAGGTGCTCATTGAACAAAAGGGCAGAGATAACTCGAAGGGAGCAAAGAGGGGTGCCTCAGTACAAAAAGTGTAAAGCTGGGCTTACTTCAATGCGGGTCAAGGCACTCTGGTTGGAGGAAGGAATGAGTTTTAAAAAGCCTTTATTCAATTGGCATGAGGAATTTAAAAAAAAACCCAGTCTAACGCCAACGCGTTTCGGCCACATCAGCCTTCATCAGGGCATGGAGGATGTCATGTCCTGACACCCTTACTGCGGTCCGAAATGACAGGGAGTGAAACCGTTCTCCCTGCAGTGGTGTGGGCTTTCAGGTGTTAAGGAAGGTAAAGGCGCTGTGCGGAAGTAGCGGTTAGCGAGCCCTTTGCGTTGTGGCTACTGGAACTGCTGTCCTGAGGAAATCCGATCTCTTGGCATTACACGGCTTTGAAGATCCTGCGGCAAAAAACTCTGGGCTTCTGCCACTGCACGCTGAGCCACGCCCCTCTGTGAGGCGTATTAGCCACGCCCCTCTGTGAGAGGGAGGAGCCGACGAGCAGAGGCGCCGTGTTCGTACCGCACGTCGCGCACGCCTGTGGTTACACCCTGAGGTGCGATCGCGTGTCTGTGTGTGTGTGTGACGTGTGTGTGTGTCTGCCGCTGCGCTTCCGTTTGATCCGCACGCTGACCACCGTTCTACGCGTCACTCCCTCCCAGAGTGCCTTGTGTCGCTCATAATCCTGTTCATACAGTTGAATATTTACTGGAACCATTCAAAATGTTAAATGCCTTGCTGTGCCCCCGTCTGGGAATTGAACCTGCAGCCAGCTTCCCAACCGTTTTGTAACGTTGCCCCCAAGGCTGTCTCAGTGCGTTGTGTGGGTTACAGTTTGTTTGTTTGTTTGTTTGTTAGTTTGTTCATTCATTTGTTTGTTTGTTTGTGGGTTTGTTTGTTTGTTGTTTTTTGATTGTTCATTCGTTCATTCATTCATTCATTCATTCATTCATTCATTTATTTGTTTGTTCACTCGTTTGTTCACCTGTTGATTTATTTGTTCATTTGTTTGTTTGTTTGTTCAGTCGTTCATTTATTTGTTTGTTAATTTATTCACTCGTTTGTTCATCTGTTGATTTGTTTGTTCATTCGTTTGTTAGTTTGTTCGTTCTGATGCCTGACGGGGGTGTTGTCTGTGTGTCAGTGGAGCTCACTCCTCAGGAGGAAGAGGAGCTGCTGGACGTGAAGGTGAAGTGCCTGAACAACATGGCCGCCGCTCAGCTGAAGCTGGATCGGCCCGAGGCCGCCCTGCGCTCCTGCGTGGCTGTGCTCGCCCACCAGCCCGAAAACATCAAGGCCCTGTTCCGCAAGGGCAAGGTGCGTGTGTGTGAGTGTGTGTGCGTGTGCGTGTGTGTGTGTGCGTGCGTGTGTGTGTGCGTGCGTGTGTGAGAGAGAGCGAGAGAGTGTGTGTATGTGCATGCACGTGTGTGTGTGCACGTGTGTCACATATTTTAAGGAGGAAAAGGCATTCTTTGTTATTATGCAGGAGAACTCTGTATTGCAGTTATTCTGTATTGCACAGCACCACGGACAGAAGTTTCCCCACACAGCCTTCTCTTTTAATCCGCAATGTGTGTTCTTGCCTCCACTGTACAGTGCTGTCAGCCCTCTGCCCCCTCTCCCCATACCCCCCCCCCAACCCCCAAGTTCCTTTTATCTTTTCCCTGGCCCATTCATTCACTGTGACCGCAAAAGGAAAAGGTTCTGTTTACCCGGCAACATTTTAATGTCAAGTGCCTTTAATAGGGTGCCTTGGGTAGCCTGGACTCAGCTGTGCTGCAGTATGGGATGTGGTTCAGGTATACACAGCCTGTAGTGCATTATATATACAACATTAACTGGGGTCAGAACCCGTCTCTCTCTCTCTCTCTCTCTCTCTCCCTCCCTCTTACCCCTCTCCCCCTCTCCCTCTCTCTCTCTCCCTCCCTCCCTCCCTCTCTCTCCCTCTCCCTCTGCCTCTCCCTCTCTCTCTCATGCTCTCTCCCTCTCTCCCTCTCTCCCTTTCTCCCTCTCTCCCTCTCTCTCTCTCTCTGCTCATGTTCTGTCACAGCAGAACGTGGCCAAACCCGAGGTTGTTTCCCTTCAGCCTGCAGGTGAAGCAGTCCAGTAATAACGTAATTATTATATTAATTAAAAATGTATTCAGGGCACGTGGATTCAGGAGAAGTGTCCTGTTAACATTTGTCACTGGTCAATACCTGTGAAATATAACTTCTTGAAGTTGAAGAATTGATACGGTTTTTTATTGGGTTTTTTTATTTGGCCTGACAATTTATCTTTATTTGTTGGGCCTATATGGCTTTACAGCTCTGTGAACGTTTGAAATGTTTGAATAACATTGGCTCTTCTGCGTAGCAACCGCTAACGTTACGGTTTACTATTGCCCCCTTGGCACCAGTGACACACTGGCTGCTCAGTCACTTTCCCACAGTCAGGAGGATATTTTCGTTAATCTGTCCACGTCACCCATTCAAATGACGCAGTGGCAGATGATGCGTAGCTCTCCACAAACATGGCGCCTGTGAAACACACAAAAAAACACACGCACACACGCACAAACACACCTGTTTATCCTTAGCAAAGGGAGACAAAATGTATTCCCTGTCACGTTTGCAGTGTGCTCTGATCCCTTAAAATTCAGGTATATCAATGTCCAGCCTCAGGCCCCCCCACCTGTTTGTTCGTGTGAATACGTGTGTGTGTATTTGTGCATGTGCATGTGCATGTGTATGTGTAGGTGTTTGCATGTGTGTGTTTGTGTTTTCACATGTGGATACATATGTGCACGTGTATGTGTGTGTTTGCATGTGTGTGTATATGTATGTATGTGTGTTTGGTTTGTGTATGTATGTGTGTGTGTATATGTGTGCGTGGGTGTGTTTGCGTGCGTGCGTGCGTGCGTGCGTGCGTGTGTGTGTGTGTGTGCGCGCGCATGTGTGTGTATATGTATGCGTGTGTGTGTGTGTATATGTGTGCGTGTGCGTGTGTGTGTGTGTATGTATGTGTGTGTGTTTGTGTGTGTTAATATGTTTGTGTGTGCGTGTGTGTGTATATGTATGCGTGTGTGTGTGTGTGCGTGTATATGTGTGTGTGTGTGTGTGTGTGTGTGTGGAGCGGTGATTTGTGCTGATCTCCCTCTCACACTGAGCCTGGTGTGTGTCCGCAGGTCCTGGCCTTGCAGGGAGAGTATGCCGAAGCCATCGGGACTCTGAGGAGGGCCCTGAAACTGGAGCCCGGCAACAAGGTAACGTGCCACACCCGCTCACCCACCACGCTCTGAGTGTGTGTGTGTTTGTGTGTGTGCGTGCGTGCGTGTGTGTGTGTGTGTGTTTGTGTGTGTGTGTTCGTACAACGCTCCTCAGAGAGGCGGAGGTTAATGCGAATCAAGGGCATAATTCACGTCCTGCAATCATATTAAATATAATTTCAGTTTTAGTCTGTATGCTTCCTGATTGGACACTTGGTCAGTTTTGTGTACGGTGAAGGACGTTTTGGTTTAATAAATGAGGTTCTGATGACCTGCTGCTTTAAATCATGGCGGTCGGTACATTCAGGAGGTTTGTGGTGTGAAGCATAAAAATGAATGAATGTCCTGAATGCCCGCAGTTGTAAAGCCAGCAGTGCAAAAGCTAAATACATTTTTAAAAAACCCAGAAAATGAACTGTCCCTTTAAGGTGCTTCTCTTATCCTAATGGAAGAGACTGAAAATATATTCAAATGAAATGTGCTGTCAAGATACTGCAACCTGTCATAATGTATGTAATATGAGTATACATTAAGCGCTGCATGTTTCCTACCTATTTCACATGGTTATTGTAAAAATGAACCGCTCTACTGCTCATAACCATCATGATTCTGTGGATGAATATGTGCTATTTGGGAACAGAGTTTGGAGGTGAAATTTGCGCCCTGTTCTCTTTCATGATTTCACCAGAAGAGATCCGGTTTAATGCCTATGTCATCTACACCAGGGGCCTGTCTCACAAAGCTGGATTACTGAGTTGGCTGAGTAACTTCTCTGAGCAGAACCCCGCAGAGCTCTTTTTCTCTTCAGTCCGTGTTCCAGTTTTGGGATGGGTTCCGGGCGTGGGGTCGGATGTATGACACACCAGGCACAGAGTGATGCTCAACTCTCGAGTCGTCAGTCTGCAGTTCCGCACTCTGGCCAGCAGGTGGCACGAAGGTGCCCAGTGGGAGAAGCCGAGCGTACTGCACACTCATCAGTTTGGTAGATCTTATTTCTCGTTGTTGCCGAAAATAGGATGCGCCCCCCCCCCCAGCATTCTTGCACCGTGAAAAACATTGCCACGGCATCGCTTACGCAGGCAAGGGGATGAGGTTCCATGTGTGACAGAGCCCGGCCTGCCGGAGGTGGGGGGTGGGGGGGGGGGGCGGTTTTATGGCCCAATCAGAGGGCAGCCGGCTTCTTACGGCCTCGTTTGTGTTTGTTTTTCCCTGGGTCGGCTGTAAAAATAAAAAATAAAAAATACGCGCACGTCCTGTGCGGTTGGCTCTTTATTTATTTTTATTTTTTTCGGTGAACGGCGCTTGTTCCTCATTCAGAGCGATGTGAAGGTGGCTCTGTGGCGGATCTCGAGCCGCGGCCTGTCCGCAGGCGGTCCGCTCTGCCTGTCGTGGCTCCGTGCGCGCAGACGGGCCCGCTCCGTGGCAGGAGCCCGCCGTCTGGCACGGGACGGGGGCAGGTTGTGTAATCTCACCGCCGCGCTTTTCACCGATCCTGCGCCTTATCTCAGAGTCTGCAGGAGAGTGTGCTCCCAGCTGCACTTGGGCCATGCACTAGAGATTAGGGTGTTCTGTACTGTAGTGTGCGCTAGAGTTTAGGGTGTTCTGTACTGTAGTGTGCACTAGAGTTTGGGGTGTTCTGTACTGGAGTATGCACTAGAGTTTAGGGTGTGCTACATGGGAGTGTGCACTAGAGCTTAGGGCAGGGGTGGCCAGCCCAGGTCCTGGATAGCCGCAGGGTCTGCTGGCCTTTATTTTTACTCGGCTCTTAATTGATCAATTAAAGCAGCTGATTGCACAGTTAACTCACCTCACCTGGTTTATTTTGTGTAAGTGGTTGTTGTATTTAAGGTCAAAACAAAAACCTGCAGACCCTGCGGCTCCCCAGGACCGGGGTTGGCCTCCCCTGATTTAGGGTGTCCTGTACTGGTATGTGCATTATATTTTAGGGCACAGCAGTTGGGGTATGCACAGTGATGCGGTCTGTAAGTGGTTTGATGGCATTCAGGTTACCATCATAGCTGGTACCATCAAAAGGACTACTTCATACGGGACTGTTAAGCATGACTTGCTTGTCACATTTGATGCGGTGTAAATCTGTGAATAGACGTATTGTTCTAGCGCACTCTTCCACTTCCTCACTAAGGGGAAACCACTTTCTCTGTGACGTTGTGTCCGTTCCTGTGAACTGCAGGGAGGTCTTGGAGTACGGTGTCAGCCCGTAGATGAATGAAAGTGCCTGCTTGAGCCAGTTAAGTCACATTTTTTTCCCTTGAACATTCTAGGTAAATCGAGGTTCCTATTTACATCAGCGGGGAAACCATGTGACTCTTCAGAGAAAATGCAACTAGGGGAATGTACAGCACAAATCTTACATGAGCGTTTGGGGTCATTTGTATCTCTGAAACGTTCATAACGTTGAGAACTGGAGAGCGATGTCAAGATAAACCCATTTAACAAACAAGTTCTTTATCGATTGTTACTTACATTATAGTCACGTTATTTTTCATATCGACTGCTCTCATTTTGTAGCTATAAACCTTGGTTTGAATCAGCAGATAAACTCTACCAGTGGTAATAAGGATAGGGCATTCATTCTGACCAGTATATCTCCTTTCCAGTGCCCTGCTTACTTTAAGTGCCTTTAACTGTTTGATTTTGTTCTGGCTCTGTTTTTTATCAAACACTGTTGATTTTTCCACATCGTGTTCTTTGGCAGCGCTACTAAGACATGCTCCCTTTTGTATAACTGTAAGCGTATTACGATTTTTTAATCAGTGGAAAATGCAACTTTGTTAAGGTGTAATGCTTGTGGTCTTTTCTGTGTCTGTGATGATAAAAATGAGGTTTTGTGTCGCGCCGAGCTTCCGTGGCAGTGCAGAGCGGTGCCGTTGGCCCACAATCCCCTCTGCTCTCTCCGCAGACCATCCACGCCGAGCTCTCCAAGCTGGTGAAGAAGCACTCGGAGCAGAAGGGCATGGAGCAGGCCATGTACAAGAAGATGCTGGGAAACCCCTCTTCTGGACCTGCGCAGAAGCACGGGGCCAAGTCCTCATGGGTGAGACGGACGGCGAAAGAGCGCGTGCCCCACGGAAGGGCCGCCCAGCCCTGTTCCTGGAGATCCACCTTCCTGCGGGTTTTCATCTCAACCGTAATTTGGCACACCTGACTCTGCTAATTAGCAGCTCAGCGAGATCTCTAGCTGCTGAACGAGGTGTGTTTTGTGAGGGTTGGGAGTAAAAACTTACAGTACGGTCCATCTTTAAGAACAGGGTTGGGCAGCCCTGCTCTAGCTGTTGAATGAGGTGTGTGGCATTGTTAGGGTTGGAGTGAAAACCTGCAGGACGGTAGACCTCCAGGAACAGGGTTGGGCAGCTCGGCTCTGCGGTGCCAGAGATGCTAAAGCTCTATAGGGAACTGGTGTGCTGGCTCTCAGAACACAGCGATTTGACTGAATGGAATGTTCCCTCATAGATCCTTCTCAGCAGTGACGCGTCACCCGATCGCTCGGTTGCGCAAGAGGGAAAGGAAATGGCCTCACGTTGTGAAATTTTGTTGACGCGGAGATGGATTCTGAAGGACAGTGCTGCCTGTGTGTGCGTGTGTGTGTGTGTGTGTGTGTGTGTGTGTGCGCGCGCTCACGTGTGTGTGTCTGTGTGCTCCAGTTGCTCGCTGTTTAAATGCAACTCCCCAACCCGCCAGGCGGCGAGATAACCGTTAGCGACCCGCGTGACCCTCGCAGGTGCGACCTGACATTGGCACGCCGCGTCGACGGGTTCGAAAGTTTAAAAACGTGACCGTCGTGCGCCCGCCCACAAGGTGCTTCGGTCGAGAGTCGCTCCTGTCTGGTAAACGCAGCGGCGTTCTTCTCTCCCCCCCCCCCCCCCCCGCCCCCCTCCCCCTCTCAGGGCGTCACCTGGAAATGGCTGTTCGGGGCCACCGCGGTCGCCATCGGCGGGGTCGCCTTGTCCGTGGTCATCGCCGCCAGAAACTGAAACGGACCGGGACCGGGATGTCGGTGGACTTTTCCCGCTCCTGCAAAAGAGAGCCGAGCGGGCAGCGGTCCGATCTGCGGCCGCGCTCTGATTGGGCGGTTGGGCAGGAGGGCCGCGCTCTGATTGGGCGGTTGGGACTCCTGCCCTTATCGGTCCTGACGGCCTTCAGTCCTAATTTCTGTGGCAGTTTTCACACGCCGTCGTTTCCGGGAAATTTTTGAAGGACAGAACTGGATGGATGAACAGACTCTAAAATTATTGTCTCGTTCACGTTCATGTATGAAGTGACATTCATTTTAAATGTGTTTATTATATATCGCTGAGACATTTATGGCTGCCAGTGCTATTTAACTCTCCCCCCCTCCTGAAGTAATGATTGTGAATGTGTATGAATTGAGCATTTAGTTGCTAATCTCAACTGGCTAACATTCAGCTGGCTCAATGTGTATGTGTATCTATCTGATGTTTCTATCTGGTGTTTGGCTCTCCTGTTAAGAGGATGGCCCTCATGCTGAAGCCCTAAAGCTTGCGTGGATGCTCTCTTTTCAGTCAGTCTGGCCTCAGCCTCTGTCACCATCTTGTAAATGCATAAAATTACGAGCACTAAGCGTAATACTGCTGTTCTGTTTTGTGAGAGAAACCTTAATTGGCCACTGGGAACTGGGGAGAGTGATTGACAGCAGACCGTGCATGCTGGGAAGGGCCTGAACTGATAATTGTTGGGATTTTTTTTTTTTTTAATGTGTTTTTGTTTTTGCAGATACAGAAGAAAGACCTTTGCAGCTCAAGTAATTGTCTGGGTAGTAATTCCACAGGGAGGCTTGCTCTACCCCCCTTTGATATTTCTGGGACCAAGTTTTTCTTTTTTTTTTGTTACACAGGGATCCTTCCAAAATCTTCTTGTATATTATTTTTACATTGATTTCGCGTTGTTGTTCAGATAATGTTTTTTTTTTCTATTAAGCTGAAGGATTACTGTATGAATGGAAGGACAGGACTGTTTGTGTTGTCATATTTATTTGTCAGAGGTGTTTGTTTGTGTCACAGATGGAAAACAAAGAGATGTTTTTCTTGCTCTAGACCCGGCCCTGTATGTGGACTCCAGACATTAAGGCGTGTTGGAGAAGAGCGTTGTGAAATCGCTGGGTATTTTTTTTTTTTGCCTGATGAATTGCGTTCTGTTGCTTCACAAGCCTTCTCATTCTGCCAGTACTGGGTTGGACCTGAGCGCTAGTGATGCTAACGGGCTACAGGCAGCCAGAGGTTAAGGTTGAAGCTGGACAAGTTTGGTTGAAGTTGAGCTGTGTGATCGGTGTTTAAGCTCGAAGGCCTGCAAGCTGCTCATGAGGTGCATTTGGTGTATGTGTATATGTTGGTTCAACTGCAGCCCCGGAGAGCCAAAGGTCCTTTTAAATCAGCAGGATTTGCAAAGCAGTTTAAAATTATCGCCCGGCTTCGCACTGGGCCGAGGGTTCAGTGGGATCAGCAAGGGGAGTGAGAAAATCAGCAGCTTTGACAAAGATCTGGACAAAAAAAAAAAAACAAACATATTTGAAGTTTTGTCAGTGGAGAAGCTGTCTTTAAGCTTCCCTGGGATGCAGCCTTGTTTCTAAACTTGTCGCCTGTAGCCATTTTTTTTGTGTGAAAAGGCAAGAGACAAGAAAAGCTCAGGCTGTGTGTTAAAATCTTTTTAGATGTGGAAAAATGAGACCTTATTCTAATTCGTGCTGTCATCGGATGAGTCCATGTACGAGGTTCTTAGCAGACAGAGTTAAACACCGTCCACCAACCCGTGGCAGGGTAAAGAAGCAACAGCACGACCATTGGACTGTTATCATGGGGGTGAGGAGAGGAATTGGGAGTGGGGTAATGGGTATTACGCGTTATTCATTAACTCAGACAGCTGGAGCTGTTGTCGTAAGCCGAGTTGATCCCTCTCTGACAGGCAGAGTAGTCGTTTTTCTGGCGTCTTCGGAGCTAAGACCCGTGCTCTCGCGGTTAATGACGACACCGCTGGCAGCAACGCTCCGGCTTAAAAACCCCGGAGCCCGACGTGCCGTGTTGTTAAAAGTAGCGACTAAAATTAAGTGCCATGTCTGGTGCAGTTTTGGGGGGATGGGTGGTGGTGGGGGGGGAGCGTGAACTTGGACAAAAATCCTTGTTAAATGTATTTTTTTTAAATGTACTACAGTCTGTTAGTCTGACAAGATACTTGTCGAATGTCGATGTTAAATAAAGTGGCAAAAACTGCCTGCTTGGTGAGAGGGTGGTAGTTTCACAGATCACATTTCTTGCGAAATTCCTCTTGACTGCTGAGATGTACTTGATTTCAAGATGTTTTTTTTGTTGTTTTTTTTCTCTACAGCCTATAGTGTTATTAAAGCCATGTTTGTATGCCTGTTTCCTGGTCTTGTTTTGCCATTAATATGAATAAAAACATTTTCCGTTCTTTAAGAAAACATTCTCTTCACACAGGTTCGTTTAACATATTGCTCCTTGTGGTAACACGAGGGTTTATGTGTTTTACTCCGCTACAGTTCTGTGACATGTCCTGGAAATCATGTTGAAATGCAGCCCATCATCGTGTTAATCTTTATATTTTATTTCTCCTGTGCCGTATGCCCAGTCTGAAAGTCTCACAGCCGGAAACTCCAGTGCATTCTGTAAAGTAATTGTTTAGGATAAGGTTCTCAAAAGTTTTTTATTTTTTTTTAATGTTATTCCATCCTACACGTATGAGTCATCTCTGTCCATCAGTTCCAGATTCATCACTCCCCCAGTTTTAATGCCCCCAGTAAAAGTAAAAGTGGAGTTTTTGTGTAGTTATGGCTCTCTGTTCAGTTTCATTCAGACAAGCAGCTAATTTCTTGGTCAGCAGTGAGGGGGGAACTGGGGAGACCAGCTGGAAGCTGTGATATTTCCTTCTGCTAGTGGGTGAAACTCCAGAGGAGTTAGTCACTGGTTTCTTCCAGCTACCGTCTACTGAAAAAATTAAAAAAAGATTGTCCTGTTTTTCGTTGTACAGTCCCAGCAGGCTGTGTTCTTTTGCGTCAACGCATTTCTTCATATTTCCTCAAACAAGGGACAAGAAGACAAATTGCAATTGAGATAGTTCAGCTTTTTTAACGCTAATACTTAAATTCTGTATGTTTAATATATCGTTTTTCGTGTAATTTCATGAAATAAATACAATGTTTATTTTCGTTAAGTATATATTGTTTACTACATAATTATATTACAATAACAGGACATGTTAATAAGATGCTTAAATTATTTGTCCGGATGGCTTATGGTAGTGTTTGTCGTTTTTTTTACACTAGCTGTTTTTAATTTTTTTTTATTCGCGAGTAATGGTGGTTCATCGTAGATCAGAGGGTTTAGACCACTAACAGAAACAACTGCGCAGATTACGTGTAAATATTCTTTTTAACGGGACCTTCCTGCATGATGGATTGTGTCACGCTTTGACGTCTACTGACGCAATTCGCTGGCCTCATGTTTTCCCCTTCCTACGCACTTTCCCAAAAGACCCAGGGTGCAAACGACTCACGGGGAGTCTCCTCACATTTCGTTCCAGGTTATTAATAAGTAATGACACTGGAATTGTCCTGGAGAGAGCGTATCTATGAACGAAAAGATGCATGACGTTTTCCTTAGCCAGTGCGAGAAGGCTCGCGAGCATGCAAAGCACCCGATGCCCGGCCTACAAACGTATGGACACACCCACGTTCTTATACATATTTATAATAGAGGCGGAGATATGGTAGTGACTAATGATTAATTAATATGCCTCAGTTTTTTTGTTACTAAACCACGCCTACATTTTCATGCATGCCGCTGGTGATTCATGAATATTCATTTATGGCCAAAGGGAGTTTTGTTGCGTTTACTGAGGGGGCGCGTGAGCGTGGTGGAAATGGTAGCAAGATGGCGGCGCTGAAGGAGGAGCAGTGCTACGGACTGTCCTGTGGAAGAGTGAGCAATGGCAGCAACGTCTCCGTCTTTCACGTTAAACTTACTGACAGCGCCTTGAGAGCCTTCGAGGCCTATCAGACCAGCAAGGTAAGGGACAAATTCGATTCCGCCGACCCAGTAAACTTTGCCACAAGACTTAAAGAGATCTTGCTATTGCTGCGGTAACGTTAGGTGTCTAGCTAGCTTAGGTGAGCTAGCCAGCTGGGCTTTTTGAGTCCTGTCCATTGCTAGTTAGCTAGCGGGTTCTGCTGTGTCTGCTTTTTCGTTACGTTCGTTAGTTAGGTTTCGCTAGGACTCTTGTAGAAAGGTTACTCGGTTGTAGCTACCATTCGCCAGTTTGCTAGCTTCCAAGCTACCATGTATAGCTCGCCTTTTACTGCTGTAGTCAGCTAGTAGTAGTCACTGCGAGCTACTCATAAATCCGTCAGTTCAGTTGCATGGAGAAATGACTCAAACTAAATCACAAAGCAGCTAGCTTCCACTAGATAGCCATCCACCTAAACAGTACATATACAATGGCCATCTAGGCTGTAGTTTCCTCCGACAGTCTTAAAACAACAGTAGCTAGCTCAGTTAACGTTATCTTACATTGGGTAGATGACCAACATTCGCTAAATGGAGTCCACACGACAGACCACTTGGCTAACTTGTTTGCTAAAATGACCAGCTACCCAGATGATGGTTATTTTTTCTATCAACCTACCGCATACTACGCGTGTGCATTTCTAGCTAGTTTTTTTTACCGACAGCTGACTAGAAATGTAGAGCTAACGAACGTTAGTTGACCTTCTGGCTGCTAACTAATCTCCCAGTGGTAGCTAGCTAGTTGGCCAGCTCAAACACTCGGAATTAACGTTTGCTAAAGTTAGCTTGCGAGTTTAAGCCGAGGTTCTGGTTAGCAGATTTCGAGCTAGCAATCTAATTAACGGTAGTTCACTGACGTTTTTATCTGCCAATATTGTCTTTTAACAATAGCATATCATCAAGTGGTTAACACATTTATTTAACGTTAGTTTTTGGAAATTTAAAAAAACGCTAACATACTGCCTTTCCAATCATATCGAGCAAATGAACGATACACATTTTAAATATAAATTTATTGACTAACTTTATAGTACTAGGCTAACAGCCGAATTATGTTTAAGTACGAGATGGGCAACAGTCTTGTTTCGTAAATAACGTTAGTCTAAATGTCTCGGCTAGCTGACTAACTAATTGGCTGTACCTGACTTTTAGCTTGCTAGTACCTGGTTAGTTCTTAAGCACTTAGTCTACTGGCCAGTAGGCTTGCTAGCTGCTTTTCTCACGCGTATACATATGAAGCCGAAAGAAGCAACAAGTTGGAAATCCATCCAAACTGCAAGCGTTAGCTGGTGCTTTATAGCCAGGTGATTGGATACGTGTTGCAAGAATATGTTAAAGGTCCATCAGTGTTTAGCTTAACAGAGCCAAACAAATAAATACGTTACTAATAAAGTAGTGCAGATTAGAATAAACGTGACGTTTTCTGTATTTTAGGCTTATAGCTTTGTAGCCAATTTAAAGGTTTATTTTCGGTGGAACACGCACAACAGAAATGTACAATCTTGGGTTGTTTCAAAACTGTTACCGGTAACAAAAATAAATAAAAAACTTTAAAAGTCTTGCAAGTTCTGTAATACTAAATATGTTGTGTGAGACATAATTTAGTAATTATTCCTTTCTTTAGCTACATGTTTTGTAGTCCAATTAACTAACCTCAAGTCTTGTCTGTCCAGTATACATTCACTTTCTAATCGTTAAGTGGTTAGGCCAAATTAATGTTGTGGATCCAGGGTAGAAATTTTTATGCTATGGATTGTTGGGATAGCCGTAACATGGAACACGGGGAAATAGTCTATGTCACTATGTTGTAAATGGCCGAGTCATGGCACAGGTATCTAGCTGGGTGAATTTGTTAGTGGGTGACTCGGTACAATGATACGTTGCTGGTCTTTGGGGGGGATCCAAGAACGCACTGTGGAATGCGAAGCATTGCGGGAATTGGCTGCTCTGTTGAAGCGTCAAGTCAGAAATGTATCACAAACTTGCTGAATTTGTGCAAAGCGCGAAGAAAATTCAGAACGATGTGAGAGTGCATGGTCTCTCTCTCTCTCTCTCTCTCTCTCTCTCTCTCTCTCTCTCTCTCTCTCTCTCTCTCTCTCTCTCTCGCTCGCTCTCTCTCTCGCTGCGGCTGTAACACAAACTTTGTTCAAAAGTATTATTTATGGAGAGGAAGTATTTAAAGGGCCACTCCCAGAAAAATATAAATCGATGTATCCTATTTTAAGTTTCAAACCGGTATTGGCAGTTCCCAACGGAAGCACGTTACGATCTGCAACAGTTCCCGTGCAGTCTATCTGAATAGTCATTTTTTATGCAGTGGTTTAGCATGGGCTAGTGTGTACATTAGTGAACTGAAAGCTGAGCTAAGGAAAGGCCACGGCCTTGCTGCGCAGTGTACCGGGAAGTCTCACGGGCTACCCTGGGGATTGTAGTTTACCCTTGTAAGGACTATGCTTGACCAAGAGAATTCATGACTCATTGCATAGAGACTTTGCAGCGTCGCGCTGATTTACAGGCATCTATCGTTGACGAGAAACAATGAGCTGTACCCACGAACCACCATCCTACAAACCAAGCTACAAGGACCGGACCACAAATTTCCGTTAATATAACACTCCGTGCTGATGATCGTTGCATGCAGATCTTTCGGCGTTCGTGACACTTAAATGCAGAGCTTCAATCTGTCTGGTCATGGGCATTGCTTTTAGAGAGAATAATGGATAATGGTGGGGTTGAAGAGAACTGTCAGTCAGATCCGCGCATTTACCCAAGGATGCCGTATTTTACTGCTGTACTTAGACTGCAGCATTTGCATACCGCAAGTATTCATTGGTCACTCATCGGGGAAGGAAACGGAAACTAAATTACGGTGGTCTGTGTCAGTGATTATTTTGAATGGTGCATCCCTTTTAGTGCTAGGGAATTGCACGGAAGCTTCCCGTTGCAGCTTATTTAGACCGAATAGATATGTGTTTGTGGCCAATCCCTTTTATCTTGATGGACCCACGCCAGGCCGGTTGCTGTTAGCTGGTGCCGGGGTTTGCTTGGTCTTTCGTGTGCAGCGCCAGGGCTGCTGCACATGCCGTTACATGAACTGGGTCAGCGAGCATGCTCAGTAGAGAGAAGCGTTCTCTCAAGTAAAGAACAACACGCATGAGTGAAACTAACAGACTACCGTTGGCCAGGTTTTTTATGTGGTGTTTTGGTTTATGCCGTTCTCTCGGTGGTGACTTTTTTTCTCTTGGTACTTTCCGTGATAAGTGCAGTGCCAGCATTTTCGCAACAGCTGAAGCTGTCAGATTATTTCTTTAGTTTCTAGGATACATGTTTTCTAGGCACAGATGCTCTGTGGAATTTTAGAGGTGGTACCCACAGTCTAGCTGCATTTCATGCATTATTGACTAAAGCCTGTTCCCTGGTATTTCCAGGAAGCTCTCACAGACACAAGCCCTTTACACAGTCCTTAAGCCCCTCCCTTGGCCTGCTTGTTACCAAGTCCGTACCACGTGCTCCGTAGGACCAAAGTTTTTCTCAGTTATTTTATACAGCAGCCAACCAACTTAATTTATTAAGGACAAATTACAAAATATGGAGAATAAACAAGTAAAATAGAAAAGTGTAATGTTATGGCCGCAGTTGTGCAGTGTGGACCAAAATCACCGGGTTTGATTAAAAAACTGCTTTTCCATATGTATCTGCAGCAATGCATATGGAATTTTTATGATTTCTGTGCCTGTTATGGTATTTAGTTTTGTTTCTGTAAGTTACTGCTTGGTACCAGTGTGGATAGACACACGTGTCAGTTCGTTTTAAGCCTGACGTTAATTTCCAGCAATGGTCGCTTGGTAGGCTTGCATTTACAAAATGCCTATTTAACTTTTTTTTGAAGTTAGTATGGCTAAAATCAGATTAAACGATGTTGTAAAAGGGTTTTTTTTAATGGTAAAATGTTCTGATGGACACGGTGTCAAAGGCCCTTTTCCCAAATCTAGGAACAGTGTGTAGGGACGCATCTAGGTAACATCATTTTTAGTTGAAAATTCGGGTTCATTTGAGAATTCAGATCTAAAATGAACTGTTGAGTGCAACTGCAAGCTTTCATCCTGGTTGACGTGGGGGGTAGGGTAGGGAGGGCGGGAGGGGGGGAGGGAGGTTAAAAGGTGGCCCAGGAGAATTCTGTCACTTTCTGTCAGTCCCCCCTCATTAAGCTTCCTCACACAAGAGCCCGAATGGCGGCTCCCCCGAACGCAGTTTCCACAAACGCAGTGCTGCGCGTTGCCAAGCAGTTACGGGCGCACAAAGAGGAGGCAGAGAAAGAGCCGTCATGTTCCAGAGACTCATTTGTGCTGACGGAGGAGGAACACGGAGAGGAACAAACGGGGGGCCAACGCGAACACGGCGCCGCGGACGTCTCTCTCTCTCTAAACGCGGCGGGCGGGCGGGTGAGCGGGTGGTCCGGCGTCGGCGTCGGCGGGGGGGGTTTGGCGGGACGCCGGCGCTGAGAGGGGTGGAGCGTAGGGGCGCCGGGACGCCCGCCGTTTCTCGGGAGACGTAAAAGGGGGGCGTTACCGAATGGCGGGGGGCGAGCACGAATGGGGGGGAGGACGGGGGGGCGGGGGGGGGACACCGCCGGGGTCTCCGCGCGCGATGTTCGCGGGTGATGAACGGGGCACCAAACGTCAGCGGGGGGGGGGGGGGGGGGGGGGGAACGACGGCGGTTCTGTCGAGCGACGTGCGGAACGCGCTCGGGGCACAGCGGACGGCGTGGAGCGGTCGGAGCCCCCCGTCACCCGGGGTGACCCGAAACGGGCCTTTCTCTCCCCTGCCCCTCTGGCTGGGCACTGCCGCTGGAGGGTTCAGACTGTCAGCCCAAAGCTCACTGCCGGGCCTCCTTTCTGAGGCACGAGCCCCAAAAAAGCTCATTTTTCTGCCTGTGCAGCTGAAACC
This sequence comes from Anguilla pacifica, assembly GCA_039654925.1. Lineage (NCBI taxonomy): Eukaryota > Metazoa > Chordata > Actinopteri > Anguilliformes > Anguillidae > Anguilla > Anguilla pacifica. The sequence goes on along the minus strand of CM077287.1, from coordinate 7,198,942 downwards.
TGCTCTGTGTCTGTGCGTGTGTGTGTGCGCGCATGTGTGTGTTTGTGTATGTGTGTGTGTGTGTGTGTGCGCATGTGTGTGTTTGCATATGTGCATGCGTATCTGATGTCTGTGCATGTGTGCTTGTGTGTGCGTGTTTTTTACCTGCTGCTTTGGTATACGCATTTGAACACATTGCCTGTGAATGACATGGAGTGGAAAAACGTGGCCCAGCAAGGGCGTCTGTGAGAGCCTAACCTCACCAGTGCTTTCTTTGGCCGCGGTTTGTGGCAGGACGGCTCTCTATAACGGGCTACAGAGGTTAGCCTAGCGCTAGGGACGCTGATGCATTATTCTGTCTGGCCTGTGGGGTCGTGGCTTCACTGTGGACGACCGAACCGGAAGCTTCCGGTGAAACGGACCGCAGGTTCGCCACCGGCACGCGGGTGCTTTTTTCACTTCGGCCATTGTGGCTCCGGCCCCGGCCTGACCTCCACAGAGGAGGCCAGGTTGGAGGCCGCTGGGGTCAAAGGTCACTTTCACACGCAGCCGAAAGGCTGATTGGGCACCGGGCACGGCTTTGCGCGTGACGTCACGGGGACTCTCAAAATGAGATCAGATTTCGGGTTGCTGAGGGAGAGGAAATGAAAATGGCGACTGTCAGTTTGTGGCTCAGACTTGTGCCCGATCTTGATGCTCGGCAGGTTGGTAGCAGAAGTCACAGTTAAAAATAAAGAAATAAATAGATAAATAAATAAAAACTTGGGGGGGGGGTTGCTCTTGTGATCTCTCTGGTTCTGAATGATTCTCTGAGCCTGCAGTCCTCTCTTTAGCTCCCAGGAAAAGAAGTGGTTAATTTTGCTCTACTTTTATTTCCCCTGCAAATGATTTCATCCGGTTTCGGGGTGGGTGGGGGGGTGTGTCACTTCATGGTAACAGAAAGTAGCTGGAAAGCCACTGGTGGTGTGTTTACCGGTAGCGCCGGAGGGCCGAGGGGAGGGGGAAACAGAGCTGTGCGTTAGTCATGCCTGCTAACGTGTGTCCAGTGAGTGGAGCGGTATTATTCTCAGAGCAACGCTTCCTCTCCTCAAATTAAAAACAGACCCCCCCCCCCCCCCCAGGCACGGGAATTAGCACAGAGCCGCTGTTCTCCCTGCTCGTCCTGCTGAGCCGCTGCTTGTCCCGCAGAGCTGCTGTTCTCCCTGCTCGTCCCGCAGAGCTGCTGTTCTCCCTGCTCGCCCCGCAGAGCCGCTGCTCGTCCCGCAGAGCCGCTGTTCTCCCTGCTCGCCCCGCAGAGCCGCTGTTCTTCCCGCAGAGCCGCTGTTCCTCCTGCTCGTCCCGCAGAGCCGCTGTTCTCCCTGCTCGCCCCGCAGAGCCGCTGTTCTTCCCGCAGAGCCGCTGTTCCTCCTGCTCGTCCCGCTCGACGTCGTGCTAACGGGAGGCGTTAGCCACGCCCCTTATTCAAAGCTCCCGGCTGATTGGTTCTCGCTCCCGGCGCGGCTCGGAGAGGGGGCTTTGTGCCGCTCGGGATTCTGGGCTCCTGATTTTGTCGTTTTTTTTTTTGCTCTGCGCGTTCGGTCCCCCTCGGCTCCCCTAGCTTCTTGAGTTGGGCTCCCCGTGGACGGACGTCCCGATGGGAAGCCCGGGTGCCTCCAGGGTGCGTGAGACTGTTCGAGAGGTACGAAACGTCCCCTGTGGGGGAGGAGCCTGGACACGGATATGGACGCATACGCACGCGATCACACGCGCACACACGCGCACACACACATATAGGGGCACATGCGCACACACACACACACACACACACACACACACACACACTTGCATGCGCACACATGCATGCGCACAAACACCCTGCATTTTGAGTGGTGTTTCTGTGCGATAGTCCCTTAACACACACTGTAAGCCTTTTAAAAACATTTTTTTGTTTACATTTTTAATGCTTTGCTTTGCCTTCCTCTGGCCTCCCAGCCAACGCTTCCCCTCCCCCTCTTGTTTACAGTCAAAGGTAAACGTGTGGCAACTTTACACGGCTGCAGCGGACGGCTATTTATAAACGCGGAACAGCAGTTTTAAAGGGCACGCGTCTGAATGTTCGGTCAGGCTCACCTGTTGCGAAGCAAGCGCCGGTTTGGTGAATTAATTTGTGCCGAAACCCGACCTCTGGCTACCGCGCCGGTGGATTAAAACGCCGATCTCACCCGGCGCGTGGGGGGAGGAATCGTTTTAATTCGTAGCTTCCCAGCCTTTGGCAGTGCATGCTGGGAATTAACGGAGCTTTGCGTTGTCTGACCACGACTGAGGCTCAGGAGTGCTTTTTTGTGCAGTTGACCGGCGCTGTTTCGGGAAAACGCATTTGCGTTCCGCTCCCTCGCCATCGAACCGCCTGCGGATTGGTTTCTGAACCCTGCTAGGCCCAACCCCCCTCCCCACCCACCCCCCCACTCACCCCCCCCCCCTCCACCCACACTGTAACCGAGAAGCTAATTTGCACCTGAAACGATGCGTCCGGCTGCTGACCTCTGGCTGTGGGTGAAAATGCGAAGGCCTCTGAGGACCAGATTAACCCGGAGAGAACGAGGCCGCGCGCAGTGGGGGAGGAGCCGGCGAGGGCGAGAGAGACCCGTGTCATTTCCGCTCGGGGATGCCTTTCGGGCGAGCCCCTCGGCTCTCTAAGGCCGCGTACGCTTGCGTATCGATGCGAGCGGTTTCCGATTTGGTCCCAAGCCACGCCCACGCAGTGCTACAGAGCGCTCTGAGGCCCCGCCTCTGCTCCAGCTCGGCCGACGAGCTCGCTTAGGTTGGGGCCCCAAACTTTTAACGCGTTCGCTATCGTGAGCGAACTGGAGATTCGGGCGTCTGTCATGGTCACGGAGGGACGGGCAGGCAGGTCTTATCCCTCCTTTCCACACACAGGGCGCAGCCTTTACCTTTTTATTTACTTTATTCAGCCAGGTAAGTCCCTCTGAGATTAGGAATCTCTTTCGCAAGGAGTCGCCGGGCCGAGGCGGCGGTAAGACAAACAGAAGGTTGCAGAATCTCGGGGCCGATCACACCCCCAGCGCCTGTGCCAGCAGCTCTAGAAATACAGGAGTCAACACACACCAACAGTAAAAAATGAAAACAGCCTGCGACAGCGTCATACGAAATACGTTAAAATCACACGCAGTGAGACCCGGGGCTGGGGTTGAGCGAAACCATAACAAAGGCCAGCTCCCAATCGTCTCCGAGCCTCGCAGTAGCACCTGCTGCTCATGGAGCCGTGCTGGAGAGCCGGCCTCTCTTCTGGGACCGCAGCTCGATCGGGACGACCGGACCAGGTCCCGTTGAGTTTGAGATGTCGCCGCGTGTCGGCGGGGTTGGCCGGGCCGCTCGGGACCGCTGCACGCTAACAGCCGTGCTCACCGAAGCGCGATTGGCTCCGGTCAACGTTCGGTTGATCCGCGGTGAGTCTGATCAGCCCCCCCCCCCCAGAGCGGTTGGCTTTGAGAACATGGATCGTGTCATCCTGCAGAACCCGGCAAAGGGCAGAGTTACATGCGTTTCGTGAAAACACACGAGGAGATTTGTGTTAAGAAAAAACACCACACAGGTTGAAGGCGCATTGTGTCGTAACTTTATACATGATTGTTGTCAACGAGGGAAAATTAAATGTAGGTACGCAGAACTGGATTTAGCTGCTCAGTTGGATCCTTGCTGTGTTCTGTTGCTGATTTTGAGAGGGGCTGTGCACTGGTGCTTTCGACTTCAGGAACAGTCCTGGCTGTGTTACGTAATCGTGGTGTTCTTTTTTGGAGCATGGTTTAGGGAAATGGCTGGCTTGGGAACAGTCGAATAGTGCCAAATTTAAAAACGACTAACAGCAGAATATGAACCCTTAAAAAAAAATTAATCAATTTTAAAGGAGAACACCGTGTGCATATTGTTCAGATAGGGCGAGCCTTCAGGTGGGACGGCCCTCGCGGGCTGTAACCCGGCCCCCGGCCCTCGTGGGGGTGTTGATTTCGCCGGCTAGCACATTCAGTTCGGAGCGGAGGAGCCGCCGCCGCCGCCGCCTGGCGCCCGTCATTCCCGCCGCGCCGCGGCCCGTCCCGTCCGAAGAGCCGCGCGGGCCGGGCCGGGCCGGGCTGCCCACGAGACCTCCCGCACCTGCCGTCCTGCAGGTGTTTCCGAAGGGTTTTTTTTTTTTAGGGGAATTCTGACGGGCTGAACTGGCCCTTTCGCGGCCCTCCGTTGGTCTTTCTGACCCGTCGGCGCGTTTCGCCCGACCCTGTCACGGCCTACACAGCTCTGCGGTTACGCCACCAGCGTGACCCTCCCGTTACCTCTAAAAGTCATTTCCACTGAATAACGTTTAAGGTTACCTCCTGGAACACGGAGGTCTGCGTGCTCTGTGTTCGACGAGAATAATAACCACCTGTTGTCGTTGTTTTATTGGACAGTTTTACCGTTTTCATCGTTCTCAGATGTGTGTAGGTGTCCCTTAATATACGTAATTACAGTAATCTAACCGTTTCATGTTATACTTAAGCGAATAGTAATGCATATATACAGTTCAGGCCTAATACTGTTGGCGTGTACTGTAGGCCTGCATGCCGTGCATATGTATTTACATATACGGGGTTCTGCGTTTGTAGGCCGATTGTAAATGGACTGCATTTATATAGCGCTTTTATCCAAAGCGCTTTACAGTTGATGCCTCTCATTCGCCAGAGCAGTTAGGGGTTAGGTGTCTTGCTCAAGGACACTTCGACACGCCCAGGGCGGGGTTTGAACCGGCAACCCTCCGACTGCCAGACAACCGGTCTTACCTCCTGAGCTATGTCGCCCCTGTATTGTAGTTTTGCTTGAGGACTGCATCAGTCAGTCGTACAGTTCTTTGCTGGTTCACTCAACTTTTTTTCCCAGAAGGAATGGCTTCAATATAAAATCATGCTCTAGCTGACATGTTGGAAGTGGATGGGGTTTCTGATTGCTTCGTGATGTTATTATTTTTTTTGTTAAATAAATTGATCCAAATCGATGCAGCCGAACATTGGTGTTCTTTTACGCGGACGCTTAAGACGGTTCCAGCGCGTGACGCTGGCGGCGGCCGAGCCCACGTCCGAACGCGGGGGAACGCGGGGAACTGAGTCGGCGGCGTTCCTCCGCGCGGTCGTCACGGCGCGCGTGTTGTCGGGCGCTGAAGCGATGTCCCGGGGGGGGGGGGGGGGGTGTTCTCGGGGTCTCCGCCGGCCCCCGCGACCGAGCGGCTCACGCGTGGCGTTCCCGCCGCGGCGGTACGGGCGGCCGAGCCGGACTGAGCGCGCTCCGTCCTGCGCGTCCTGCCGGACGTGAGCCCGTGAGGCGCGGCGGGGGCCGGGCGGTGGGAACGACCGGCCCGTCGTCCTTTTTTTGAAGACTGTAACGTTCGTTCTTTTGAAGACTGTGCGTTTTTCTCCGCGCCTGTGTTCCGGGCTGTGGTGGAACCCTGCGTCGTCACGATCGAGTGCTCAGGCCGGAGACTGCGCTCTTGTTTTCATCGTTTGCTGTTCTTGTTTTCATTTAAAATGCCGTTTATGTAATGGTGCCATTTTTCTTCACGGTATTTTCTGAGTTGATTTGTTTATTTTTTTCTTTTGTGTTCTTTGTGTGCTTTTTGTTTCTTATGAAAAGCCGTGTTTAAAGCCAGGAATTCTTCAGTACACATTGTAGTGAAGCTCCAGATGGTGTTATGGTTGACTTAAAAATAAATAAATAAATAAAAGATGAAATAATGAAGATAAAATTGTTTCATTAGGATGCCTGTCAGTGAGTTGTTACAGCCACTTCCAGATCCACACCTTTATTTTGCCTCTTTGTCAAAACCAGCTAATTGGGCTCACTGCAGTGAGAGGCAGCTTTATTCTTCTGTAAAACTGGTACCTGCGGGACTGGCACCAGCATGCTGCAGTAATGCTAGCTCCAGATGGCTGAGCTCTGCTTTTGGGACTCTTTTTGGTGTCCCACTGACCCCAAGTCCAAGAGATGCAATTCATCACGGTCAAATTCCCTGAAATATGTTAAAACATAAAATAAATGCGTAGATCGTAGATATGGAAGGACTGGATTATGATTCATAGATTCATAACAGCGTTGCAGTTTTAACTTCTCGGTGTTGACCTTGGATGTTGTGCAGATGGAATCTGTGGAATCTTTCTCACTGCCGCTGTTAAAGTGACTTGAGCTCTTCGAGTGCTTCCCTTGTTATCACCCGCAGATTCTTCTTTTTTTTTTTTTTTTGCCAGCTCGTTTTCCCACAATGCCCGGAGGCGAAGTGTCTCTCTCGCACACCTGCCACACCGTGTAAAACTCCGTCATTTTCCCCCATCAGGGCAGCTCGAAGCGTTTCAGCGTGCACCGTGCGTATGGTTCGAACAAACAAAAAAAACGTTTTCCCGGAAAGGAAAGTGCACGACTGCAGTTAACTTCCTGTAACAAATGGCAGCTTCGGAGTCATTTCAGACATGGCCTTATTGGGCTCCTGCAGCTGCCGGGCTCGTGCTCCAGGTGTTTCAGTAATAATCCGTTTTGGCCCGACGTGACCTCTTCCGTTTCTTTCATCCGTTTGTCGGGAATACGGTTCTGCGGGAATGAACACTCGGTGTGTTCTGCCCGTGTTCAGGTGGGCAGCGTTGACGTTTTGCGGTGGCAGCGCGGAAAAGAACAGAAGACGCGTTAGCGGACTTTGTTGCTCTGCAGTTTGGGTTTATTTTTTGACTGGTACTGGGCAGAATTCTTCGTTCAGCCGAACCGCATTCGCTGATTTTGTTCCGTTGCAGTGAGACACTAATTACATTGATCCAAGTGTTGCCCCCAGCTGGTTGCTCTTTGTGTTTGTGCTACGTTGAGTCACTGAAACACTGTAATATCATAGCCCGGTGCACTGAATATCATCTGTTTGTTTATATTTGCCGTGTAAGAAAATACTTGACAGAAACAGATGCATGGCCTGTGGAATATAGAAAAGGTTATATCTGGGCAGCCGGATGACTGGTGTCCCGTGAGTCAGCAGTGTGTCCCTGTAGTCAGGAGTGAGTGAGTGAGTGAGTGAGTGAGTGAGTGTGTGTGTGTGTATGTGTGCGCGCTTGCTGTTTGTGCCCTCAGGAGTGTGAGTGTGTGTGTGTGTGCGCGCTCACTATGTGTGCAGTCAGGAGTGTGGCCCTGCTCACTGTGTGTGCAGTAAGGAGTGTGTGTGTATTCTCGCTGTGTGTGGAGTCAGGTGTGTGTGTATGCTCACTGTGTGTGCAGTCAGGTCTGTGTGTGTGTGTATGCTCGCTGTGTGTGCAGTCAGGAGTGTGTGTGTATGCTCGCTGTGTGTGCAGTCAGGAGTGTGTGTGTTTGCTCGCTGTGTGTGCAGTCAGGAGTGTGTGTGTATGCTCGCTGTGTGTGCAGTCAGGAGTGTGTGTGTATGCTTGTATGTGCAGTCAGGAGTGTGTGTGTATGCTCACTGTGTGTGCAGTCAGGAGTGTGTGTGTATGCTCACTGTGTGCAGTCAGGAGTGTGTGTGTCTGCTTGCTGTGTGTGCAGTCAGGAGTGTGTGTGTATGCTCACTGTGTGCAGTCAGGAGTGTGTGTGTATGCTCACTGTGTGTGCAGTCAGGAGTGTGTGTGTCTGCTTGCTGTGTGTGCAGTCAGGAGTGTGTGTGTATGCTCACTGTGTGCAGTCAGGAGTGTGTGTGTATGCTTGCTGTGTGTGCAGTCAGGAGTGTGTGTATGCTCCTTGTGTGTGCAGTCGGGAGTATGTGTTTATGCTCCTTGTGTGTGAGGTCGGGAGTGTGTGTGTGTATGCTTGCTGTGTGTGTGTATGCTCACTGTGTGTGTGTGTGTGTGTGTGTGTGTGTGTGTGTGTGTGTGTGTGTGTGTGTGTGTGTGTGTGTGTATGCTTGCTGTGTGTGCAGTCAGGAGTGTGTGTGTATGCTCGCTGTGTGTGTGTGTGTGTGTGTGTGTGTGTGTGTGTGTGCTCGCTGTGTGTGTGTGTGTGTGTGTGTGCTCGCTGTGTGTGTGTGTGTGTGTGTGTGTGTGTGTGTGTGTGTGTGTGTGTGTGTGTGTGTGTGTGTTCTCGCTGTATGTGTGTGCGCGCTGGCCTTTTGGAGTGTAGGCCTGACAGCACCCACAGAGCTTCTCGGTGAGTTCTCAGCCTGTATGCTGTTCCATGGTAACACGCAACACTTGCACATTCTGTGAAATTCTTTAGCCATGTGCAATGTCCTGTGTGTGGTGTGAAAGTGGGCAACCTCTGTGTCCTCAGGGGTATCGTTGCATGATGTCATCATGGCTTACATTTTGAGGAGTCTTCAAGGTTCTTCAAGGTTTCATTTTGAAGTTAAAGTGTTCACAATATTGTCACAGTGATGGGAAAAATTCCTCAAATTTAACTTGGGGTTTTTTTTTTTTTTAATTTTACCTGGGATACTTTTCACCCCCCTCCCCAATCATACAGTCATTTAGACTGTAAGTGCATCTCGATGTGTCTCACAGGTCCAGTGTAGTCACGCCATTGTGTTGGTTTTTTTTTTTGGTTTTTTTTGCACTGGTGCGTCTGGCCGGTGTGGTAACGGGCACCAGGTACTTCCCGTCGATGTCAGGTCAAGTAAACATTTAACGGAAGCGCAGGTCCCCTTTTGGCACGCGAGGGAAGGAGCCCCTGCGTTTGCTCGCCGCGCCCGGAGGGACGCGCGGCCCGGTCAGTCGCGTCGACGCGTTCGCTGCGTTTGGAACACGTTTCATCAGAGCTCCGCCCCTGTACAATCTGCAGAACTGAACCGCCGTCCATTTCATCACGGGGAGCGAGTGTTATTGCAGAGCCAGGCTTGCGTCTGTGTTCTATATTACCAGGTTTTTTTTTTTTGTATGCACTGACCGTTTCTACTTTTTACATTTCCCGTTTTTTTTTTTTTTTTTTTTTTTGTTGGTCGACTCTTTTTTTAGGAGACGTCTGTTTCCGCGACCGGCGTTTTGGAAAGAACCAGAAACGTTTTGGGGTATTTTGGCAGGGGGCGGCGCGCGCTGCGCAGGCTGGCCGTAGAATCTCCCGTATGTCCTCCGGGTCATGTGACTCCGCGCTGGATATTTAAGAAGTGCTGATTCCCTGACTCGGTGAGAACAAGCACTGCGTTCGGCGCTCCCCCTCCGAGCTAAATATGACTGCAGAATGTCACCACGGTGTTCCTGGATGCGGCCGGGGGGGTGGGAGGGGAGGGGGGAGGGGACGGGAGGGGGGAGGGGGGAGGGGGACAGGGGGGTTAAGCCGGGCAGTTCTGTACGCCCGTGTACCAGGCCGGTCAGCATTCCGGAATGTTCTCATGTGTCCCGCCGTGGCGGGTCGCCTCGGGGTGAGAGGGCCGCCCCGTCCCGCCCCGCCCCGTCCCGTCCTAATGTGGGCAGCGACCCGGCCGGCCGGCCGCCCTCCCCGGCGGGCCCGAGACGCGGAAGTGACACGCTGGCCACGCCCACTGGGCGCCCCTGCTGAAGCTCTGCGTGAGCTGTCTCTGGAGGGACGGGCGGGACGCTGGACGAGCTCCGTCAGTCTGCCCTCGCCCCTGCGGTTCGAGCCGGTGCCCCCCCCTCCAGGGACCCGGCGCGGCTTTGCAAGGCTACGGGTTCGCCTCTGGTCCTGTGATATCTTACGTACTGACGGGTGGCAAATGAAAAGGAGAAACCCACCTGTGCATGAGCAATCACAAGACCAGAGGCGAACCCGGGCCTTGCAAAACCACTCGTGCGTATGGCTTTACCTGCCCCCCCCCCCCCCCCCCCCGGTGATGTTCCACTTGCTTAACCGCGGAAGCAGAGGCTGCCGTGTCGCTGGTGAACGCGCGTCCTTTGGCGCAACGCTTTGCCGCGGCTCTTTGCCGCTCTCCCCTGCTGGGCTGAGGCCGTGCTCGTGCTGAATGAAGGCACTTTGCGCCAGTGCGCCAGCCTCCATCTCTTTCTGTCTGCACCGTGGAGTTGTTTTTTTTTTTTCTTCTGAGAAAGGGCTTGACCCGCTCGTTCATTATGCATATCCAATCTGGACACCCAGCGCCGGCAGTGGCGGTGTGCGCGCACTTACGAGCCCGATCGCTGTCAGGATTCGTTACGACAGTCTGTTTCTGCGCAGAGCTCTAATATTTCTGTGATTAATGTTGGCGAACAAGGCGGTTCGATTAGTGTTCCGTTGAAAAGCTTGAGTTTTTTTATTTTTTTATTTTGGAGGTGGGGGGTATGGGGGGGGGGTAGGCCTAGTTTTTGAAAATGTGGACGGAGTGTGGCACAGTGGGTAAGGAACTGAGCTTGTAACCGAAAGGTCGCAGGTTCGATTCCCGGGTAGGGCACTGCCGTTGTACCCTTGAGCAAGGTACTTAACTGAAATTGCTTCAGTATATATCCAGCTGTATAAAATGGATACAATGTAAAATGCTATGTAAAAGTTGTGTAAGTCGCTCTGGATAAGAGCGTCTGCTAAATGCCTGTAATGTAATGTAATGGTTTATTTCCTTTAAATACCCTCTTCCGTGCACAGAAAAATGAAATCACACATCTGTTGATCGGCCGTTTTGCTCGCTCAGCTGAACGAAGGCACCTTTTGGACTGGTGGTAACGCGCGATTTGCGAATGTGGCATGCAAATGTTGTGACAGGCGATTTTGCAGCGGGCTCATTTGTTAAAGCTGATCGTTATCGAGCAGCGTTGCGGCGTTTCCGTGGCTGAGGCGCTCATTTGAATGTCGAGTTTTGAATCGCGCCGATGCCCCATCTCTCCGCTAGCGTTAGCGTTAGCGCTAGCTGGCCTGCGTGCGTTCGTGCGCGCGCTAATTTTGGTTTGCAAAGGACGTGTCTGGAAGCAGATGGTGAACTTTGTGTGCGTCTCTGAAGGCTCGCCATTCCCCCCCCCCACCCCCCCACCCCTTCCCCCACCCCCCCCTCCCCTACCCACCCGCCCCTGCAATTTCCCCTTAGAATCGCAGATTGAAATGAAGGGGACACACCTGGGATTGCGTGTAATCACCAGTCTGAACGCTGCTGTGTTTATTATCGGTCAATTCTGTGTTCAATTCTGTCCGTCTAGGAGATGAATTGAAATTTGATTAATTGATTTGGTAGAATCCTCCTGGGGCATTATGGGTACTTTAAAGTCTTTGCCTGAAATGGCTGGATGACATGGGAATGGACTCTCTCCTCCCTGTGGAGTTCAGCCCCTCAGTGAAAGTCCGCACCGCCAGCCGGGTGCCGTGCTTCCTGACACTCTCATCCGGCCTTGAACGTCTGGCTCTGTGGTGATCATTCGCACATGCTCCCTCACTTTCTCTCTCGCTCCCTCACTTTCTCTCTCGCTCCCTCACTTTCTCTCTCTCTCGCTCCCTCACTTTCTCTCTCGCTCAGTCACGCTCCCACGCACTCATTCACACACTCGCTCACTCACTCAAACACACGTTCACACATTCACACACTCTCTCACTCGCTCACTCACTCACTCACATGCTCTCACATTCACTCACTCGCTCACACACACACTTGCTCACTCACAGTCTCATTCACACACTCACTCACACAGGCACACACACACACACACACAGACCACTGTGGGAGGCTCCGCTGCCTGCTGATTGGGTAGCCTGGCTATTCCTGTCATTCTGTTGCCAGACTGTAATCCAGGCAGAGCATAATGGTGTTGCAGGAGCCCGAGGGGCTAGCAGAGTTTCTCTGAACCCAGGGCCGGGCGGTTGGTCAGGAGAGGAACAGCAGAGCTGAATTTCAGCGTGCTGTAGGCTGGAGTGGAAATGACCCAAAGGGGAGAATGGGCTGCTGCTTACACAACAAACCCTGATTAAGCTCTGCCTCTTACATCACCTGCATGCGTGTCCTATTTTTAGCCCTGCTAAACAGAGTTAAAATCGCCACAAGCCTAAGTTATTGATAGAACAGTTCCTGCTCTTTTTGGTCTGACTGGTTATATTTGTATTTTGTGACTGCGTCTGCCCCAGCTAGTGTTTGCGCGTGTGTGTGTGTCTGTGTGTGTGTGTGTGTGTGTGTGTGTGTGTGTGTGGGCGCGTGTGTGTTTGTGTGTGTGTGTGAGAGAGACAGTACCTGTGCGCGCGTGTGTGTGTGTGTGTGTGTGTGTGTGTGAGAGAGACCGTACCTGTGCGTGTGTGTGAGAGAGACAGTACCTGTGGGTGCATGTGAGTGAGTGTGTGTGTGTGTGTGTGTGTGGGCGCGTGTGTGTGTGTGTGTGAGAGAGACAGTACCTGCGTGCGTGCGTGCGTGTGTGTGCGCGTGTGCGCGTGTGAGAGAGAGACAGTACCCGTGCGTGTGTGTGCGTGTGTGTGCGTGCGTGTGTGTGTGTGTGTGTGTGTGTGTGTGTGAGAGAGAGACAGTACCCGTGTGTGTGTGTGTGTGTGTGTGAGAGAGACAGTACCTGTGGGTGCATGTGAGTGTGTGTGTGTGTGTGTGTGTGTGTGCGTGCGTGCGTGTGAGAGAGACAGCACCCGTGCGTACGCTCACCGAGCGTGACCTCCCGTGGTGACCGCGTGCGGTCGCGGTGCGGAGCTGTGCGTGCGTCCTTCGGTCCGCTCTGTGGAACGTTCTGGGCTCCTGTCCCAGAGAATACTGCCATGTCAGCAACCTATTCAAACGAACAGGCTGAGTGTAGCACTCCTGCCACAGTGGGGGGAGGGCGGGGGGTAAACTCAGTGCCCTGTGTTATATGACATGGGTGGGTTAGCGTGCATTCTGCTTTTCACTACCGCTTGCTAACGCCTCCCAGCCTTTCCACTTAGCCCAGCTAGCGCACAAAGGCTTTAAAATGTCAGGGCCCTGTCTCCTGCCTGTTGCTCCTGGGCATTTTTTTTATTTTTGACGCATTAGTTTTGTCGTATGTTTGGAGGAAAACAAACTCGGGTGTTTGTTTGAAGATCCGGCTGTAGTTTCCGCAGAGAGGCACAATAGCGGTATTTCTTTTTATAATAAGGAATGAAGCTTTGTCTTGGTCTTTGTGACGCGTTCTACTGCGGGTTGAGTGTAGAGCGCTTTTGGGTTTGTGTGAAATGCTGCAGCGAAGGGTTTTGACCCCCCTCAATCAATCAATCGATCATTCGTTCATTTGCTTGTGTGTCTGATGCAGTGTAGGGGTAAAATGCACACACTGGGTAAAACGCACGTATAGCTGGCTAGGCTAATAAACTGCGGAGTGTGCAGCTTGCGCTGAGAGTGGCTGTTTGTAATGGGGTTGGTCTGTGCTCCCGCAACGCACAGTCTAATATCGTCTGTCATCGCTTCCATGCGCAGTCCTGATTGGGTCATTGTTCTGGACATGGGTCCTGAAGGACCAGTTCAGGCTGTTTGTATGACTGATTTCTGCCCCCAGTACCTGGGTGAATTGGCGGGCAGCTGCAGTGCATGCTGGTTATTGTAGTTTCCTTTCCGTCGGCGGCCAGTGTAGAACTCGGAACCCTGCATTTGCAGAGACTTCAGTCAGTCGCTTAAGTGCTTCACTTAAGCGCTAAACCAAAACCAGCAGCTGCTGTGCCCCCCCCCCCCCCCCCGGGACCGGAGTCTGAGACGCTGGAATCTGTTCTGCAGTTTTTTTTTTTTTTTCCATCCCAGTCCCCGCTCTGCAGTATTTGGGGGGGGGTGGGGGTGCTCCTGAGAGAGGTGCATTAAATATGCGCGGAATGCACGGTCCGCCAGGGGCGCGCCGATGCGTCGTCGCAGGTTTTTTTCCGCGGCGTGATGTTTGAGAGCTTTGCGTCCGGGTGCCCCGAGACTGCAGAGGAAGCCGGCGGGTGAAACCCCCGCACTTCACGCTGCGCTCGCTCGCTCAGAGATGGCCGACCTTTTAAATATGGAAAGCACGTGCGCAGTCACATTTCCTCTGCGATTGCGAACAGGTCGGACCGGTCTGCACACGGACTGCGGGCCTCCCCCGGGCCCCCCCCCACCCCCCCGTCCCCTCAGCCCCCAGCTGGGCACCGGGACGGTAACCCCTTTTGGGACGGGACGGGTGAACTCGTCGGCCAATGGGCGTTGGGGTTTCACTATCGAAGCGGCGGCCTTGCCTTTTTTGACGCGAGGCTCCTCCCGCCTTTTGGTCACGTCCTCGCAGACCGGAGCATTAGGAGGCCCACGTGGCCACAGCCCGAGGCTATTAATACATTATCTGAGGCGCTATTTTTACGCCACGCAATCCCACACCATAACAAACCTCCCGGTGGTCAGCAGTTGGTCAGAGAGCATGTCAGTTGAAGCCTTTTTTTTCCGTTTATTTTCCCTGGGAGGGTGTAGTCAGTCACTCTCCCCCCCCCCCCCCCCTCTGAATATTAAATATTGCGTACTCAGAACAGCGTATGTTTTGGGGTTTTGCATTGCAGCTTGTCTGTTGCGCGTAGTGAAATAGCTGAGTCGCTGATTTCACACTGAACTCTGGGTGGTGGGATGGAGCCCACGGCGCCCTGTGGAGGCGCCCTGTGGAGGCGCCCTGTGGAGGCGCCCTGTGGAGGCGCCCTGTGGAGGCGCCCTGTGGAGGTGCCCTGTGGAGGTGCCCTGTGGAGGCGCTCTGTGGAGGTGCCCTGTGGAGGTGCCCTGTGGAGGTGCCTGAAGGATTCAGACAGGGCACTCAGGTGTTTGTTTACCTGCGTTCATTATGTATGTGGAGGCCTCTGGACCGTAGCTCAACACCACCCACTCACACCTGCACTTTGCTCTCTCTCTCTCTCTCTCTCTCTCTCTCTCTCTGCAAATTCGGCGTGGCTGTCCGTGCCTCACTCAACCCATCAAACCGACATTCGTCGAACTCTCGGCCGAACGGAGTGTGTTTTTTTTTTTTTTTTTTTTTAACGGCTTTTTCTAAGAAACTGAAGCCAGTTTGCCTCTTCGCCTCCTCCGTAGTCTGATGTGATTTCCTCTGAAGTTAGTTGTTTAATATGCTGCGCACAGCCCAAACTGAAGGCGTGTTGCTGTTTTACATTCTGCCAGGACTTTCGTGGCAGCGTAAGGAAATTGTACTGAAGTGCTGAGCCGTGCTGTCCTTCATCACAGAGCTGATGGATCGCAAACCCGCGTGTCACCCACCCCCTAACCCCCCCACCCTCCCCCCCCCAAATCTGAGCTCCTAAAGACAGGTCAGGCCCGCGGTGCTGTCTCTGATAGCATTTTGCTAAACGGATGGGTAAATTTTGTTTTTGGTCGCCCCCCTCGAAGGCAGTAAAAAAAAGGCAGCGCTCTTGAAGCTGTGGTGCGTTAAGCGCAGACGGCCATTTTGGCTCCTGCGGTTTCAAGCGCGCGTGTGGCTTCGATGGGGCTTAATGTGACACCGCGGCCATTTGGCTCCGGGAAGCGTTTTAGCTGGGATGAGAGAATCCGCTTTCGCATCACCCCGCTGCCTTTTGCGGTTCGGATGTCGGCTCACGTTGTCTGTGAGGCGTTTCGATGTGGCTGTCGGGAGCCTTGACTTGGGAATACACCTTCGTAGCAAAACTTTTTTTGCAGAGAAACGCCGCAGCGCTGCCTTCTGCGCTAACGTGGCTGTGAAGGGAACAGTGGCGACCGGGCTGCACCTCCGCCGCTTGGGGGAAGAGGGGGTCCGCGGGCCTGAGAACGATCCGGAAAATGTCACGGCGCGGTTCGCTCGGGGCCAAGCCCTGCGATTGGCTGGCCGGGCTCCAGCCGCTGGCTGTGTCGCTCCGAGCGGGGGGGGAGGAGGTGAAGCACGAGCCCCCGGCCGCCTCCCCCGCCCCCCCCCCCCCCCCGGGCCGGAGCGGAACAGCTGGAGGGCGTGCGTGTGCTCGCGTGCTCTGCCGTGACGCGGACGCAAATATCGAACCCCGAGTGGCGGCCGATTGAGAGCCGCCATCCGCCCCCGCTTTGCGTTTCGGGTCCCCGGGTCCGTCCCCGGCTCTCCTGAAGGGGGGGGGGGGGAACACAGCACAGGGGGGGCGTAGCAGAGCGGTTATGTCAGGGCCTGGAGCGGGGCCAGAGCAAACCCCTCCCTCTGACGGTGGGATTTGGACGTGCGCTGGAGGCCCCCCGCGGCTCACCCCCCCCCCCTCCCCCCCACCCCGCGCCTCGCGCCCTCCCCTGACATTCGGGGGGGGACCCCTGAGGCCCGGAGCGAGGCGGCAGGCCGGGCGGAGTTTAGCGTGAGCGAGCGGCGTGTCTGATCCCAGCGCGCTCTCTCTCTCTCTCTCTCTCTCTCTCTCTCCCCCCCCCCTCTCTCTCTCTCTCTCTCTCTCACCCGAGGGGATGGACGTGTGCACAGACCCTGCGCTCAGCCTGCAGTGTGCTCAGCACAGCACACTGTACACACACATACACGCACACACACACATACACGCTCTCTCACACACACACATTCACACACTCACACACGCTCTCTCTCTCACACACACACACGCATGCACGCACACGCTCTCTCACACAAACACACACACACACGCATGCACGCACACGCTCTCTCACACAAACACACACACACACACACACGCTCTCTCTCACACACACATTCACACACTCACACACGCTCTCTCTCACACACACACACACCCACACACACACACACGCATGCACGCAGACTCTTTCTCACACATGCACACACAGCCATGCACGCACACTCTCTCACACTCTCTTCCTCTCCCCCTCTGTCTCTCTCTCTCACATTCTCTGTCTATGTCTCATTCTCTTTCTCTTTCTCCCCCTCTCCTTCTCTGTCTCAGTTCTGGCTGATGTTGTCTGAGGAATAGCGGGGGATGCTGAGAGTTTATTACTGAAATGAGCGCAGTGACACTTCAGTTAAACAGAGTGGTAAAGGGGGTGCAGGCCTGGGGTACAGGCTGGGGGGTGTAGATGGGGGGTGCAGGCCTGGGGTGCAGACCTGGGGTACAGGCTGGGGGTGCAGACCTGGGGTACAGGCTAGGGGGTGTAGATGGGGGGTGCAGGCCTGGGGTGCAGGCTGGGGGTGTAGATGGGGGGTGCAGGCCTGGGGTGCAGGCTGGGGGTGTAGATGGGGGGTGCAGGCCTGGGGTGCAGGCTGGGGGTGCAGACCTGGGGTACAGGCTGGGGGGTGTAGATGGGGGATGCAGGCCTGGGGTGCAGACTAGGGGTGCAGACTGGGGGTGCAGACCTGGGGTACAGGCTAGGGGTGCAGTCCTGGGGTACAGGCTGGGGGGTGTAGATGGGGGGTGCAGGCCTGGGGTGCAGGCTGGGGGTGCAGACCTGGGGTACAGGGGGGGGTTGCAGTCCTGGGGTACAGGCTGGGGGGTGTAGTTGGGGGGTACAGGCCTGGGGTGCAGACTAGGGGTGCAGACTGGGGGTGCAGACCTGGGGTACAGGCTGGGGGGTGTAGATGGGGGGTGCAGGCTGGGGGTGCAGACCTGGGGTGCAGGCTGGGGGGTGTAGATGGGGGGTGCAGGCCTGGGGTGCAGGCTAGGGGTGCAGGTCTGGGGTACAGGCTGGGGGGTGTAGATGGGGGGTGCAGGCCTGGGGTGCAGTCCTGGGATACAGGCTGGGGGGTGTAGATGGGGGGTGCAGACCTGGGGTGCAGACCTGGGGTGCAGGCTAGGGGTGCAGGCCTGGGGTACAGGCTGGGGGTGCAGACCTGGGGTACAGGCTGGGGGGTGTAGATGGGGGGTGCAGGCCTGGGATGCAGGCTAGGGGTGCAGGCCTGGGGTACAGGCTAGGGGTGCAGTCCTGGGGTACAGGCTGGGGGGTGTAGATGGGGGGTGCAGGCTAGGGGTGCAGGCCTGGGGTACAGGCTGGGGGGTGTAGATGGGGGGTGCAGGCCTGGGGGTGCAGACCTGGGGTGCAGGCTGGGGGTGCAGGCCTGGGGTGCAGGCTGGGGGGTGTAGATGGGGGGTGCAGGCCTGGGGGTGCAGACCTGGGGTGCAGGCTGGGGGTGCAGGCCTGGGGTGCAGGCTGGGGGGTGTAGATGGGGGGTGCAGGCCTGGTGTGCAGGCTAGGGGTGCAGGCTGGGGGGTGTAGATGGGGGGTGCAGGCCTGGGGTGCAGGCTAGGGGTGCAGGCTGGGGGGTGTAGATGGGGGGTGCAGGCCTGGGGTGCAGGCTAGGGGTGCAGGCTGGGGGGTGTAGATGGGGGGTGCAGGCCTGGGGTGCAGGCTAGGGGTGCAGGCTGGGGGGTGTAGATGGGGGGTG
Source organism: Anguilla pacifica (assembly GCA_039654925.1). Taxonomy (NCBI): domain Eukaryota; kingdom Metazoa; phylum Chordata; class Actinopteri; order Anguilliformes; family Anguillidae; genus Anguilla; species Anguilla pacifica. The sequence continues at coordinate 7,180,826 of CM077287.1, read as the reverse complement.
CAGGCCTGGGGTGCAGGCTAGGGGTGCAGGCTGGGGGGTGTAGATGGGGGGTGCAGGCCTGGGGTGCAGGCTAGGGGTGCAGGCTGGGGGGTGTAGATGGGGGGTGCAGGCCTGGGGTGCAGGCTAGGGGTGCAGGCTGGGGGGTGTAGATGGGGGGTGCAGGCCTGGGGTGCAGGCTAGGGGTGCAGGCTGGGGGGTGTAGATGGGGGGTGCAGGCCTGGGGTGCAGGCTAGGGGTACAGGCTGGGAGGTGTAGATGGGGGGTGTAGATGGGGGGTGCAGGCTGGGGGGTGTAGATGGGGGGTGCAGGCTGGGGGGTGTAGATGGGGGGTGCAGGCCTGGGGTGCAGGCTAGGGGTACAGGCTGGGAGGTGTAGATGGGGGGTGTAGATGGGGGGTGCAGGCTGGGGGGTGTAGATGGGGGGTACAGGCTCGGGGTGCAGACCTGGGGTACAGGCTGGGGGTGCAGGCTGGGGGTGCAGACCTGGAGTGCAGGCTGGGGGGTGTAGATGGGGGGTGCAGGCCTGGGGTGCAGACCCGAGCAGCAGCCAGAGACAGCGAGCTGCTCCGCTCTTTGGGTTTTGGCGTCTATGGTTGTGTTTATTTAAAACGTCTCTGCGGGTTCGAGCTGGAGCGTCGCTGGCGGTTGGGCGCGTTTTTTTTTTTTTTTTTTTTTCCAAACGGCGACCGCGCTGCCGCGAGAAAGCACCCACGGGAAATGTGTTTAAATGAGGACCTGTCGTCTGACGAGCCGTCGGTGTGTAATGGGCCTGTCAGGGAAATGTAGCCCTTTAATGTAACGTCTCTGTTTTGTGTGGTTTTTATTTTTCTTCCTTTAACTTTGTTTCACTTAAGAATACCACTAAGAGTGAAGTGTCTCTGCTGTTAGAATACAGAAATCAAAAAACTTTTAATGCAGTGAGCACTCAAAGATGGAGGTTTATCTAAAGTGTCTGTGTGTGTGTCTGTCTATGTATCTGTGTGTTTGGTTGCCTGTGTGTGTGTCTGTCTGTCTGTCTGTCTGTGTGTCTGGTTGTCTGTCTGTGTGCCTTCGTCTGTGTCTGTGTGTCCGTCCTGACAACAACGTTCCCTTACAAATAACATTACATCCCCACCATCGTCCTGAGAGCGAAGGTCTGGGACATGGCCAATCAGGGCGCAGCTTGCCTCTGCTAGGGTTGGAACTGAGCCAATCAGAGCACACATCATGTGTGCGTGAGGGGCATTTATGAGCGGGCTCAGTAACTCTCGTAAATTAAGCACTTATAAATTTTTATTTATTAATTTAACGTTTAGTTAACCACCAGTCAGGGTACTTAACAACAAATGCTTATTTACAAGGCCAGCCTGACCAGATGCAAACCTAGGGATAGACCAGCTGAGCCCTCGGCCTCTTCTGCAGCGCCGACCCCGTTCACACGGCGAAAACAGAAACTGTGACCGTAGCAGTATACGGCATTGCAGCGTACAGACTGATGAACAGCAAAGAAAAAAACAAGTCAAATGAAAGAAAGTCCCGAGAAGATGATCAGTGCCCTGTGTAGTGTTAATGTGAGTGATGATCAGTGCCCTGCGTAGTGTTAATGTGAGTGATGATCAGTGCCCTGCGTAGTGTTAATGTGAGTGATGATCAGTGCCCTGCGTAGTGTTAATGTGAGTGATGATCAGTGCCCTGCGTAGTGTTAATGTGAGTGATGATCAGTGCCCTGCGTAGTGTTAATGTGAGTGATGATCAGTGCCCTGCGTAGTGTTAATGTGAGTGATGATCAGTGCCCTGCGTAGTGTTAATGTGAGCAGCTGTGCTAAGCTGGTCCGTATGCGCTCCTCTGCAGTCAGACCGGCCGCCCGAGCTCTGGTCTGATCCGAGCGGCGTGCGGTAGCTCTGGTCTGATCCGAGCGGCGTGCGGTAGCTCTGGTCTGATCCGAGCGGCGTGCGGTAGCTCTGGTCTGATCCGAGCGGCGTGCGGTAGCTCTGGTCTGATCCGAGCGGCGTGCGGTAGCTCTGGTCTGATCCGAGCGGTGTGCGGTAGCTCTGGTCTGATCCGAGCGGCGTGCGGTAGCTCTGGTCTGATCCGAGCGGCGTGCGGTAGCTCTGGTCTGATCCGAGCGGCGTGCGGTAGCTCTGGTCTGATCCGAGCGGCGTGCGGTAGCTCTGGTCTGATCCGAGCGGTGTGCGGTAGCTCTGGTCTGATCCGAGCGGTGTGCGGTAGCTCTGGTCTGATCCGAGCGGTGTGCGCTAGTCCCGTCTCGGTGTTTATTCCACAGGTATGGTGCGCGCGTGCGCGCGCGCACACACACACACACACACACACACACACACACACACTAAAAGCAGCTCTGCCAAGGCCTGTCTGTCTGTAGTGCTCGGGGTGTGTCTACTCTAATGCATTCCAGAGTTTGTGTGCAGTAACCTGAAATTTTTGAAGGACAGCAGCATGGTGAGATTACACGGAAGTTTTTTTAAAAGAGAGCCTTGTGAATGGAAAAATAGGCCAATTCATTTCACTCAACCACAGCTGAAAACATTTACTAAGTCTCCAACGCTAATGTAATTATGAAAATGCTTGCCAGCCAAATAGATGTTACCACTGGTGTCACCCAGGATGGGTGATGCACTAATGGGGGGTTCCTTTGAGTAGGACCCCATTAGTATGGTCCTCTCATCACTGCTGATGTCACGGCGATGGCTGCTATGACGACGGTTTCACCGTTCTCTCCCCCTCTCTCTCTCTTTTCAGGGCCTGTCGTGCCAGCCCTCCATCCGCTTCACTGGAAACCAAGGGGTAAGACCGCGCGTCCTCTGTCTTCTCTCTCTCTTCCTCTTCCTCTCCGTCTGTCTGAAGCCTTTGCTCACCCTTCACCCTCTGTGACCTCTCCTCCGCCCCGCGTCTGTGACATCGCACGGATGTGGCTGAGTCACCGGGGGCAACGTGCGTTTCGTCACTCATTAAGCGCGCGTGCGTGCGTGCGTGTGTGTGTGTGTGTGTGTGTGTGTGTGAAACTGCAATGTTCTTACGTGCCGATTATGTCTGAGTGATGGCTGGCGTTCTCTGGGTGCCTGCGGCAAGTTTGAGGCCGTATTTTAAGTTCATTGTACGCGTGTGCTGTGAAAAAAAAAGGAAAAAAAGCCCTAGGGGAATGCGAGTATAGTATCTTTTCCCCTCAGTTCCCTCTGTATAGCTAGGCATCGTAACCTCTGGAATTCCAACTCTGGAGATGGCCAAGATTTTTTTTTTTCCATTGTGCATCGTTAAACTTTATTGGTTTCGCAAAGTTCCTGAGAGAGAAATTCCCATCAGTGTTAGCCAAAGTATAGCTAGAGTTCAGTATTTTGAAATCATTTGTGAAATCAAGTTGTTTATGTTCTGTCGGTGTTAATGTAATAACAGGAAAAAAATTCCCAGCAGGCATTTTGGTAGACGAGCCCGCATACATGGTGGGGTCCTTACGGGAAACCAGAGGAAAGGAAAGCCTTATGGCTATTGTAATAGTGCAGAAAGAGCCCGTTATGTGCACTTGTTAGTGCAAAACTAGAACAATGTAGCTTTGCTTTTTTATTTTTATTTTTTAAACATGGTAATTTTACGTCTGGTTTGTAGCTAATAAATACTTCACCATCTTTGTTGCATTTGAATAGTCCTCTGACTCACAGGAGCAGTAGGACAGACGATCCAAAAGAAGCAACAAAAAAAAGAAAAAAAGTAACACTTCGCATCACTCTAAGAACGTTTAGAGGAAAACGAAAGCAAGGCACCCGCGCTTGGGTTTCTGTTGCTGCCGAACGGAAGGAACTGTGGGTAAAAAGGCTTCCAGGTGTTTTATTGGTTGGAATTCAGAAACTTCGGAAGCCGCGCAGAAAGGCCCGCAGCTCTCGTGGCGCCAGTGAGGACACGTTAAGTCGTTTTTTATTTCGGGGGGTTTCTCAGTTGCGGTAACTTTGTTAGGACCAAAATACTTCTTTTTTTTTTCTTTTCTTTTTTTTGGACCGTCTCCAGGCACATCTCCACGTAGAACGTTCCGTACGTGTGGTCGCCTGTGGCAGTCTCGCCTTCCTCCGCTTGAGAACGCGTTAGATTCTGTCGCAAGGCGTGTTTTGCGAGTGTGGAGACAGCACCAGTGGAGGACTTGGTTACGAGCAGGGCCTACTTGTGTGTTGAGTAACAGCTGGTCAGATCTTGCGAAAGTGACTACTTGCCGGGGCGACACAGCTCAGGAGGTAAGAGCGGTTGTCTGGCAGTCGGAGGGTTGCCGGTTCGATCCCAGCCCTGGGCGTGTCGAAGTGTCCCTGAGCAAGACACCTAACCCCTAACTGCTCTGGCGAATGAGAGGCATCGATTGCAGTCCATTTACCTTTTACCGATTTCTATCTCATATTTCCTGGAGTTTGCCGGTATGTAGAGGCTACCCGTGTTGGATGAGCGTTGCTCCGTTGGCTCAAGGAGCTGCAGTCTGGCCTTGTGTTTTTGGTTTCCGGACATAGTTTTATTTTGTTTTTCTTTAGAAGGTGAAGGTTTTGTCATGTGCCTTTTTTTTTTTTTTTTTTTTTTTTTTTTGAGGAAATTGAAACTGCCTGAGTTGGAATTTCCACCCAGGTCAGAGGGGAGGCAGTCCATTTTGCACGTCTTCAGAGTTGCACTTGCTCAACGGCCTTAGTTCCTGTGGCTGTAGTGTAGACTGTTCTCTCCCAAGACCTAACAGCTGCCTGCTCACAGCTACAGTTTGATTAGTCAGTCAGTAAGTGGGTGTTTTACAGAGAAACAGGCTGTCATGCTTTTCAACGTTGGGTGGAGGAAATTGTAGAACAGGAGAGGTGGGAGCTGGCTGGGTGGAGGTAGTGTTTGGTTTTGTGCTGGTGTAGACGCTCCGGGTGGAGGCAGTGTTTGGCTTTGTGCTGGTGTAGATGCTCAGGGTGGAGGCAGTGTTTGCTTCTGTGCTGGTGTAGATGCTCAGGGTGGAGGCAGTGTTTGGCTCTGTGCTGGTGTAGATGCTCAGGGTGGAGGCTGTGTTTGGCTCTGTGCTGGTGTAGATGCTCAGGGTGGAGGCAGTGTTTGGCTTTGTGCTGGTGTAGATGCTCAGGGTGGAGGCAGTGTTTGGCTCTGTGCTGGTGTAGATGCTCAGGGTGGAGGCAGTGTTTGCTTCTGTGCTGGTGTAGATGCTCAGGGTGGAGGCAGTGTTTGGCTCTGTGCTGGTGTAGATGCTCAGGGTGGAGGCAGTGTTTGGTTCTGTGCTGGTGTAGATGCTCAGGGTGGAGGCAGTGTTTGGCTCTGTGCTGGTTTAGATTCTCCGGGTAGAGGCAGTGTTTGGTTCTGTGCTGGTGTAGATGCTCAGGGTGGAGGCAGTGTTTGGCTCTGTGCTGGTGTAGATGCTCAGGGTGGAGGCTGTGTTTGGCTCTGTGCTGGTTTAGATTCCCCGGGTTGAGGCTGTGTTTGGCTCTGTGCTGGTGTAGATTCTCCGGGTTGAGGCTGTGTTTGGCTCTGTGCTGGTGCAGACTGGGCGGGTGGAGGTTGTGTTTGCTCTGTTGGTGTAGACAGGCTGAACACCGTACTCCTCTCCAGCTCTCTGCACACGCAGCTCTGTTAACATCCTCTCTGAGGAAGAGGAGGCTCGGTGGCCCGGAGGCCCCGGAGGCCCGTGCTCTGCTGGAGGGCTGCAGCCGTCCCCCGGGCCCCAGCACTCCGCAGTCTCTCTTCCAGGGGGGGGGGATCAGACGAGCCCACAGCTCCCGCTCCGCACCCCAAATGAGCCTCTGCGCTCCGCGCTGCCAGTTTAGACGGGTCCTGTCGGAGGCGGGACGCCGTCACGCTCGTAAAACCGTGCCACGCATTCCGCCCGTGTGCTGGCGGGACGGCCCTCACGCCGGCGCCGGGACGTACGCTCTGGGACGGCCCCGATCGCCCCCTAGGGTCCCTCCCGCTTGCCCTGGGGACTTCACTGCCAGTGTCCACGTTTTGTTTGGTCTCATGCATCTGTCCTGTCTGCATGGTCGCGTCGGTCATCGCATAATAATAAGCGCAGAATTTTCTGAGTAATGTGGACTTGGTGTTGCGTTGGTGCGCGTGTGCTTGCGCTTGTGCATGTGTGCATGACTGTGTGCATGTGCGTGTGTGCGTGTGCATGACTGTGCATGCGCTTGTGCATGTGTACGTGTGCATGCGCGTGTGCATGCACGTGTGCATGACTGTGTGCATGCGCGTGTGCATGACTGTGTGCATGCGTGTGTGCATTGGTGCACGTGTGTATGACTGTGTGCATGTGCATGTGCATGACTGTGTGCATGCGCATGTGCATGACTGTGTGCATGGGCATGTGCATGACTGTGTGCATGCGCGTGTGCATGACTGTGTGCATGTGCATGACTGTGTGCACAGTTGGGATTTGGGGCATGGAGTGGGTGGGATGTTGCCCATGTGGCCAGCGGGATGCCGGCTCTGATCAGGCAGCAGGTCAGTGCGCATCACAGGCGTACCATACAGCAACGCAAAGCTGCACACAGGCCCATTAGACTCTGCACAGTGTACTTTTCTTAAGGCCATAATTTTGCTCTGTACGATGGAAGCTGTCAGCTGTTAGCACAGCGAAAGTGAGGCGTCACACGTCTGCATTTTTAAAGTCAATTCACCCATGAGAGTTCAGAATTCAGTTCTTAACAAATGCTCATGTGTAGGATTCTACGTCTGGTTGGTGGCTGGGATGACTCCTACTTCCCTTTGATTGTGAAAGTTGCCGTATATCTGAAAAGCGTCACTGTTGCTTTTCGAACGATGGGATTGTGAAACGGACGACGTGCCCGCGTTCCAGGTTTCGGCCCTCTGGTGCTGTGCCCTCGGTTGTGACTCTCGTTTGGAAGACGGCCTCGGGCCTGTGCTTCCTGTGCTTCCTGTGCGCGGCGTCTGCTCCAGCCCAGCGGTCTGACCTCGAGCGGGTTTCTGTCCTCGGTCGGCGACGTAGCGTGAAAACGGCCCCGCCGCAGACTGCGCTTGACGGTTTGGCTAATCGCTGATTGGCCGGTTCGAGCTCCCCTCAGCCTTGACGGGCGTCGCTGCTGGGGGCTCGGCCGCGTCTGTGCGTTTTGAGTGAGTCAGCGCTGTTCCCAGACACCGGGCTGAGCTAGAGGCTTCTGCGGTCCGAGGAGTCTAGCAGCCAGCTGGCGGCGGGCGGCCTCCCTCATTGGCCGGAGACGAGGGCCGGGTGGGCGGAGCTACGCGCCAGAGAACGCTGCGTCATCGGACTGCTCGGTCATCCCCGCCCTGCTCTGTCATCTCTGCCGTGGATTATCTCCCTTTTCTGGTTTAGACTTCATTCAAAAGATGTTGCATAGAAATGAGATGTTTACAGGAAGTTCCCAGAACTGGCCTCTAAGGTGGGACTCGGGTTCTTGTATAATAGTAGCCACGCAGTAATAAGACTGAATTAGCACGCGCATCGCTCTAGTTCATAGCTGATCCAGTGGACTGGGATTCGGGGGAAGGAGAGCAGACAGGACGTTGTGTTGTTGTTGTTGTTGTGTCTGTAATTTTCCGTTAGCCAATGTCTGGTATCTGGAGTCTTCCCTAATTGCCCGGGTGCTTAGTGTGTGGGACGTGATTAGTCACTGTTTCTGACTCAGCACAGGTTGGGAGATTGCGTCAGGCGCTCGGACGTGGACGCGGTGGGGTTTTCGCCGCCGTGTCGCCGTCTGCCGAAAGCGCTGCCTGGGGGGGTCGGGTTAACGAGCGGCGGGGCGCTGATTAGGGCCCGTGCTGTTCCCCCGGTCTCTGACCTTTGACCCCCGAGAGAGAGGGAGAGAGAGAGATCCTAGTGTATAATGTGTGTGTGTATGCCTGATGTGTGTGTGTGTGTGTGTGTGTGCGAGAGAGAGGCTGAGAGAGATCCTAGTGTGTAGTGTGTGTGTGTGTGTGTGTGTGTGTGTGTGCGCGTGTGTGCGCGTGTGTGTGCGTGTGTGTGCGTGTGTGTGCGTGTGTGTGCGTGTGTGTGCGTGCGAGAGAGACTGAGAGAGATCCTAGTGTGAGAGCAGGGTGTCTGTGCTGTGTGAGCTGGTGTCTGTGCTGTCGGTGCATGGTGACTGTGCTGTAGGTGCAGTTGTCTGCGCTGTGTGAGCTGGTGTCTGTGCTGTCGGTGCATGGTGACTGTGCTGTAGGTGCAGTTGTCTGTGCTGTGTGAGCTGGTGTCTGTGCTATCGGTGCATGGTGACTGTGCTGTAGGTGCAGTTATCTGTGCTGTGGGCGCAGGTGTCTGTGCTGTGTGAGCAGGGTTCTCCTGGCTCCAGCCCTGTGCTGCTCCTGGCTCCATCTCTCCACTGACCCGCTGCTTCTGCTCTCTGCTGTGGGCTCTGAGATTCTCCCCACTTCCTCCCTGCGGAGCTGTTCCTACTCTGAGAATTTCCCCAAAACTGTCAGAAGTTCTGTGAGTGTGCTGGGAGAGTGTGTGTGTGTGTGCGACGCTGTGCGTGCCTGAGGGTGGGAGAGTGTGTGTGTGTGTGTGTGTCTCTGTCTGTGTGTCTGCATTCTCATGTATGGGAGAGTGTGTGTGCCTGTATGTGCGCGTGCGTTTGAGCGTGTACCCACTGGCGTGTGCGTGTGTGTGTGTGCATGCTGGCTGTTCAGTGGAACTCGATCAGGAAGTGATGCGACAGCTGATAGCCGTTTTTGGTGAGCGCGGGTGCAGAAGCGCGGCTGTGGCCGAGCACTTGGACGCTGTTCACTCGGCTCCCTGGCCTGAGTGCGTCAGAAACGCTACCATTTGAGCCCAGTGCATAGGGAAGGCCCAAGGGCACTGCTGCTGCGTTTGGTGTCAAAGCCAGAGCGTGAAATAATGTGATTATTTTAAAGAACGAGCTGACGCAATCCGAGATCTCTCGTTTGTGTTTTGGTCGAGCAGGAATGTGCAAGTACTCAAGTATCTTTTTCTAAGTGACGGAGAGCTCCTGGAAGGGAGAACGGGAACTCTGTGTTTATTTATAGTTGGCCCACCTGCAGGTTTCGCACGTGGGTGTGGACCATGAGGGAATGGAGCGGGGTGGAGGAGGAGGGTCACAGTTCGGCACGGTGTGTGTCTGTGTGTGTGTCTGTGTGTGTGGGGACCGTGAATGGAGCGGGTTGGAGGAGGAGGGTCACGGTTCGGCACGGTGTGTGTCTGTGTGTGTGTGTGTGTGTGTGTGTGTGTGTGTGTGTGTGGGGACCCTGCATGAATGGAGCGGGGCAGAGAGGGAGGGTCACACTGCCACACGGTGTGTGTGTGTGTGTGTGTGTGTGTGTGTGTGTGGACCCTGCATGAATGGAGCGGGGCAGAGAGGGAGGGTCACACTGCCCCACGGTGTGTGTGTGTGTGTGTGTGTGTGTGTGTGTGTGTGTGTGTGTGGACCCTCAGTGAGTGGAGCAGGGCAGAGAGGGAGGGTCACACTGCCCCACGGTGTGTGTGTGTGTGTGTGTGTGTGTGGACCCTCAGTGAGTGGAGCGGGGCAGAGAGGGAGGGTCACACTGCCCCACGGTGTGTATCCAGGGGGTCACCATGCCCTGCAAACAGACCGCTGCTGCCCCCCCAGCGTTCCTCCTGGTGACCGTTGGCCAATCAGAACACGCCTGTGCCTTTTGCAGAGGCCTCATCTTAATGCCGATTGGGCCTGGGTTTTGTGCGCTCACAGGGGAAGTTGTCTTGTCGGGGGGCCAGTGATCGAACACAGGAAGGCACGCCACCCGAAACTGTGGAAGGAAAGACTTTGACGAAAAAGTCGCTTTCGACTAGTTTTCTAGTTCCCGCTTTTCGGGAGAGAGGAGGGCTCTTACGAGAAAGAGAAACATCTGCCGGTGGCCAGCCCGCTCGCTCTGGGCAGCCGCGCCTCGTTGGGAGGGAGGCTGTGGGGGGAGAGGTGGCCCTCTTAAAGGGGAATGTCCAGCAGCTGCGGCGCTGCGATTAGTATAATTTGGGGTTATTTTCCCCGAGCCTCTCGTCAGGGTTTCGGTCCGCAGCACCTGCGGAGAGACGGCGGGGCGGGGCGGGGCTGGGTGACTCCACAGGAGCGGTATTTCAGGTCTCTGACACCAGCTCTGTGTGTGTGTGTGTGTGTGTGTGTGTGTGCGAGTCTGTGTCTGTATGCTATTTAAGGTCAACTGTGTGTCTGTGTGTGTGCGTCTCTGTGCGCGCGCGTGCGTGTGTGTGTGTGTGTGTGTGTGTGTGGTATTTCAGGTCAACTGTGTGTCTGTGTGTGTGCGTCTCTGTGCGCGCGCGTGCGTGTGTGTGTGTGTGTGTGTGTGTGTGTGTGTCTGTCTGTCTCTGTGTGTCCTACCTGCCTGTCGCTCAGAAGAGAACATGATCACAGGTGTTGGCAGATTAGCTCCTCACTGTTCAACAGCCTAAAGCAGCTTCCCTGTACAGCCTAACAGCCCACAACAGCTTCCCTGTACAGCCTAACAGCCCACAACAGCTTCCCTGTACAGCCTAACAGCTCACAACAGCTTCCCTGTACAGCCTAACAGCCCACAACAGCCTCCCTGTACAGCCTAACAGCCCACAACAGCTTCCCTGTACAGCCTAACAGCCCACAACAGCTTCTCTGTACAGCCAGGCTCATATCTCTTAATGCAGTTTCACCGGCCTTCCAAATGAGACTCACGTTTTCTCACCGTGTGAAACGCCCTTAAGGTCCGCCCCCCCTCCCCCTGAAGAAAGGGACTTTAGGGAGGAGTGTGTTCAGCGCTTTACGCTCGTGTGTGTGTTACCGGCTCAACGTTATCGCACGCGGCGCACTTTCAGCGGCGGAGCGCGCTGGCGGCCGCGATTATCCCAGGGTTTCTGTGTCTGAAGAGCCGAGCCGGCGTTCCTCCTTTAAGGCCCCGCCCCCTTCCCCCCTCCCCCTCTGACCCTGACACCTGGTACCATCGGAGCGGAGCGGAGTGGGGTTTCGGGGGCCCCCGCTGCGCTCCGGAGCAGAGCACGGCACGTACGCGGGGGGCAGCCGGGGTTACTCCTGCGCCCGTGCGGGGGGGGGGGCAGCTCTCCCTGTGGGGCCGCGGCTAAACTGGGCCGGTCTAGACGGGCTAGGGGCCAGAAGGCCGCAGCCTGGCTGAGGGGGGTACGCGATGTGGGGCGAGGCTGGCAGGGGCAGCAGTGTTAACCTGGACAGTCCCCGAGGGGCCGTCGCTGGTCCATACAGCAGATAAGGCCCTGCAGTGGCACTCGGGTGGGTGATATTAGTTTGTTTTAAGTTGCCTCTTGCTTGATAAGTGAAATTTCCCTGCCTGTTTACAAATCGTCTCACCGCATTGGCGAAAAGTAAAGGAAGTACGATTTGAAGTTTAAATGTAGGACCGCAGTACTTGTTAAGATTGATGTTTTGTTTTTTTTTCCCGGTGTGTGTAGTTTGACAGCTTTTCCCAACGGTGTGCACTTCAGTGTGCCTTCAGTCAATCCTTTTGAAAAAATTGTTAACTTCAACTGAATTTTTAAAAAACTTAAATGAACAAATCCCATTCAAAAAAAAGCCAAAATAAATGTTAAAATTCGTATCGCTTAATTAAAGGCGTGATAGAACATTTAGGCCTGCTGTTGACACGTTGCATAAGACTCGCTCACTACTGATTGTGGTGTGCCGTGAGATTCTGTAAATTTGTTGTGTGCCGTGGAAGGAAGAAAGTTTTGGAAACGCTGACGTACGGCACAAAAGGCCCTCCACTGTGTGAAGTATGACGTTTGACAGCTGTGTGTTCAGTGTTAAGGTCTGAGGTGCGTTCAAGTTCAGCGAACAGAGGCGAGTGTTCGTGGCGAACGTGTTTTCTTTGAACAGTTCCATTTGAACGGCTTTTAGGAACATCCCAAATTGCTTGCATTAAACATGAACAGACATGGCGACGAGAGCGTTTGTACTCACAGCCGCTTCTGTGATCACCGATAATAAAAAATAAAACAATAGCTAGCTAGCGAACAGTAAAAACATTGGCTAGCGTTAGCAATAACATTATTGCAAAAACTGATCACACTTAACGGCATCTTCAATTGAAATACCCATCTGGGAACGTTTCCCTCAGTCCGGCGTCCATTTTTGTTCGCCGCAAACTGCCTTTTCAGACCGCTCGCTTATGTTTGCACACGTTCGCGGCGAACGCAAAGCTAACGGAAAAAAGTTTGAAATAGTTTGCGAACGTTCGCCTTGTTCGCTGAACTTGAACGCGCCTCTGTTGTCCTTGGTAGTCTGTGCATCTTCTGTACACATCCTGAGCGGCAACACGGGAATCATAAACATCCATGTTTAGCTTAGGGCTGTAAATCTGTCCTTAACAACATGCAAAATAAAAAAAATCTCTAAAATTAGTTTTTGTTGTAATGCAGGGTCCACCATGGAAACTTTTTTTTTTTTTGGTTCAGCTTCAAAAAAAAAAAAACTTGGGAACCAGTCTGAGAAACATGATCCTTAACGCTCCTTGTACAAGTGTTTCCAGTTCCCTGTTTATTGTATCATCACGTATTGTTGTGTTATGTTATTCTTGCGCTGCTACAGTGTTTTAACTGAACCCGTGTATGTACTACTGCCATCTTGGGTTAATGGGTAGATTTTAAAAATGACGCCCCCCTTCTCCCTCAACAGAAAATCTCAATACCGCGATCGGAAAACGCCAATGACGTGCGAACGTTTACCTTCTACCTGTCCAACGTGGGGAGGGATAACCCCCAGGGCAGCTTCGACTGCATCCAGCAGTACGTCACCAGGTGAGAGTGCAGGCCGAGGCTCCGCCCCTTTCCACAGGTACACAGAGGGCTCCGCCTCTTCCTCATTCGTCAGGACTTACTCACCCGTCAGACGCCGAAGTCTCTCGTTTATCGATCTGTTTTCCTTCGTCGTTAGTTTGTGTTTTAAAGCTATTAATTTTGGCGAGGTCACAAATAGAAATGGGAGTGAATTGGGAACCGGACGACTGGGACGAACGGCAATGTCGTTTACGGTCGGCAGGGATTGTTGCTAGTTTTCACCCTATGCAAATACAATGGGGGGTAAGCTCCACAAAATGACTTGTGTTTTCACCAAAGTAAATATCCCTTTAAGGTGTGAAATTACAAACACGTAAATAGAATGCTTTTAGCTGAACGTTCTAATGCTGATGTAGCAACCACTGCTTGTAATCATAAGCATTGTAGTTCTAGAACTCTGACATTCCAAAAAAAACCTGCTCTTCAAAGAGTTATGCGTTTTGACTGTTGAAACACGATCTCTGTTTGTCCCTGGAGCTGTAGTTTTATGCGTTTTGCCGAGAATCGTGCATTATGGGATTGTGTCACTTCTTCAGCCCCAAAGCCCGGTTCTAGCTGATCGGGTCGGTGAAAGGAGCGGTTTCACCTGCTACCAGGCATGACCAAATGAGTGACAGAGAGAGAGACTGTGCTTCTTCATACTGGTGGCTGACAACCTACTGTTAAAAAAAATGTCACACGCCTACTAAAATTACCTTAATTATAAAATAAGGAATAATAATAATTATTGTTATATAGACTGTATTTAATCACAAATTAGGCTGATTGTACGGCTGAAGTACAGAGTGCGCTCTATAGCCTGCAAGGATATGATTGCTCAAAATTCACTGAAAAGTTCGTGAATCTAACCGCTTACAAGTGCACTTTCTCGTCTGCTTACCTCCGATTAAAAAGTTATATTTACTTCCGTACGTTCTGTGCTGGTAGATTGTCTTTGTTAAACAACTCCAATAACAAGTCCTTGGTGTGTCCTGATTGGTTGGCGCTTGTGGTGGGCAGGGCACACCAGTGTTGACGAGCCAACGATGCTGGAGCTCAGACAGGAAGAGTGGCAGATTTATGGCTTCTTCTTTGGCCCAGTTCCCTAGCAGTGGAAGTCCTGTTTTTTTTCTGCCCTGAACCAGCACTGTAAGAGCTCTCGCCCCCAAGCCAACCCTCCGCTCGGAAAAACAAGCGGCCTGTCCTGCCAAATCGTGTCCCAAACGTCAACACTCGGAAAAGAGTCAAAGGTTACGGTTTCGTGTATAACACTGATTGTAAAATGTGGACTGCGGTGAATTCTGACGATTTCCAGTTGCATCGGGGCGGACATTTTGTGCACGATTGTTTTTCCCCCGAATCACATTTCAGGAAATATGCCCTTACCGGAAGGGTCGCAGGCATATTTTTGTTGCATGGGAATGTTTTCTTGTTAAACTTTTCAGTAGTGTTACGGGCAAGTAGGGATTACAGCACTTCTTCCTTCGACTGCAGGGGACAAGTCTCCGCTTAGAAGTCATTTAGCTTGGATTGTAGGCATATTTTTTGTCATATTAGCAAATTGATTTGATACGTGGCCACCATGCGTTCTTCAGGTACTGGGGTGTAAGTAACGGTGTAGGGCCCTGGTGTGTAACTCCACTCCTGGAGGGCCACCGTGTCTGCTGGGTTTTCGAGGTGTTTTCAGCACCATTTGAGTCCTTGTTTGGTTAAAGATTCTCAAGGCCTTAATTGGCAGCTGATTGAAAACGAAACTACAAAAACTCAGACACTGCCCCCCGTGGGAATTTAGGTTGACACCCCTGGTTGGCGGTATGACTGTATGCAGAATGTGGGTGTTTGTTGCTCTGAGGTCTTTCTGGTACGATGCAGCTGGGCTCGTATGTATAGGCATCTCCAAGCACAGAGTGCTGATTGTGGATCGGGTCTCCCCTGTTTACATCCCGACCTTTTTCATGGTGAGCTTAACCTTTTGAAAAGTAGGTTTTTTCTGAACGTTTTTCTAAATCCTAAGTCGGTGTTGTGGAACTCCATTGCTTTCCTGCAGTGCCAGTAGCAGTGATTGTGACATCAGCGTTAGAATGTTCAGTTAAGAACACTGTAATCGCGTGTTTGTGATGTCACAGCTTAAAGGGTTAAAGGTGAAACTGGTGCTTGGATCAGCGCTATTACTCTGCGATGCCCGGTGACGCAGGGCCCTAGTCCACGTACCGAAATGCCGATGCGTGCCTGCCGAATTTTAACCAGCGCCCCCCCCCCCCCCCGCCTCTCGTTTCTCAGTGAGGGCAGCATTCAGCTGGACTGCCTGGGTGGGATCCAGGACAAGATTACCGTGTGCGCCACCGACGACTCGTACCAGAAGGCCAGGCAAAGCATGGCCCAGGCGGAGGAGGAGACCCGCAGCCGCGGCGCCATCGTCATCAAGCCCGGTGGCCGCTACGTGGGTAAGGGCCCCCCCAGAGTGCCTGCTGACACACCGATTATTAAAATAATAATAACGATATTCCACAGCACCTATTCAGAAATACAGCTGAAAAAGAAATACGGATTAAAACCGTGTCTTATAAAAGAGTAATCTTTAATTCAGCCCTCAGCCAAATACATCATTTTAGTCCTTCAGACACTGGTAAAATGCCTATTACCTGTTACTACTGTCAAGATTAGAAGAAAAAAGAATTTAAAAGTGGGTTTTTGATTGGACTGATGTGATGCTGTATGTTTAGGTTAATAACATGATTCATTGAAAATTCTACACAGTCTGCTGGGAGCATTTTCAGGGTGATAATGTAGTTTTTTTAAGCAGTGTCTAAGCAGCAGTTTTTAAAAGGCGGTTCAGTGTTTGACCCGGGCCTGCTTCAGGGGGAGCTGTGGCTCTGCCCGCATTCATAATGCATGCGCTGGCCCCCGCCGCGTCCGCCATCGAAGCCGGCGGCGGCCTGGCGTCTGACTGCGCCTCCCGCGGACCACCCGCCGCATTCCAGCCCGGAGGTTCCGCCGGCTCGGGCCTGCTGTGATGTCACAGAGGCCTCTGTCTGTGAGAGTGTGGAGGCCTGGTGCGTCTCTGTCTGGCCTGTTCCCAGCAGGACTCCGATTCCCAGAACCCCTTTCACCCAGTTAGACCTGTCTGGTGCGGTGTGCTGATTGAGAAGCTGTTCGCACCCAGGAGCTCGTTTAGTTGTTCAAGATTGGCCTCCTGTATTCGTCCTTCAGCCGGAAACTGTACTTTACTGCTACTTGAACCTTAGCATTTCATTCAGTCTTTTCATATGTGCTACTTGATGTGTGATTTTTAGCCTGAGTGTGAAAAATGTATTTGATTTTATATTAGTTTAATTAGACCCATTCAGATTGCAGCTTTAAACCACAAACAGCAGCTTTGGGTGGGGGGGGGGGGAGAGTATGTCAGTTTTGTATAAAGTGTCACCAAATTAAAATACTGAGAACCATTTACACTCGCTCCGGTGGGCCCCTCATATCCTCCATTTCCCAGCATCCATTCCTCCCGTGCGTCACCAGTTCTCAGTCCGCATCTCCGGGAGAGTGGGAATGGGGATGGTTCCCAGCCGGGTTCTTCGGCCTTCTCCCGTACCGGAGTTTCGGGAGGGCAAACGGAAGCACTTCGGAACGCTGAGAGAGAGAGGCCCTAATCCCGCTTTAGGGAGCTGGGAGGAGGAGGAGGAGGAGCCGGCCGTCCCGCCGCAGCAGCAGCAGCGGGGTTTCGCGGGGGGGGCTCGACCGCGGCCCCCGTTCGTGTCGCGAAGCCAGCCATCCCTCCTCAGCGTCGTTTATTTATAGGGTCTCAGACGGACCCCTCGGGGGCGGCGCCTGAGAGGGAGCGCGTGTTCGGGGAAGGGCTCAGCGGGGCTTTGTCTCGGCTTTTCTCCGAAAAGGGCAGGGGTCTGCATCACCGAGCAGCAAGTTACCTAGATACCTGCGCCCAGTAAAAACCCGGAACGGATCTCTTTTTACTTCAGTCCGTGCTCCAGGTTTAGCTCAGTGCAGTTATCCAGCTGACTGGGTAATCCTGCTTGATAATACAGGCCCCTGGATTACATAGTTAGCTGGATAACTGTGCTGAGTTAAAACCCGGAACAGCTTTTTTTTTTTTTTACTTGAGTCCGTGCTCCAGATTTGGGAGGGTTCCGGGTTTTGCAGGCCCCCGTCCCGCCCTGCGCTGTGACCTGCAGTGAGCGCGGCTCTGTCAGCAGAGGAAGATCACCGCAGGCTCCCTGCTCGGCGGGGTCATGTGACCGGGGCGCAAAGGGGAAGTCTGCGGCGGCCGCGACTGACTCAGCAAGCGCATCTGTGTCAGGCTGAGCCCCGCGGCCCGTCACCACGGAAACGCCCCCGCTTCCGCCCTCGCCTGTTTACCTTCACCCGCAAGGTTTTGCTGGGCTCCTTTACCCCTCCACGCGGGCGTGTCGCGTGGGATCGGGTCTGATGGTGCCGCTGACCGCGTTCCGGCCTCCCGTCCCCACCCCCCGTACCCCACCCCTCGTACCCCACCTCCTGTACCCCACATCGCTGCACCTCAGCTGCGTGTGTAGCGGACGAACGGGAGAGAACGTGCTGGAACTGGCTCCGGCCGGCTCTGTCGAGGCCCAGCGCGGCTGCCGATGCGATGTTAATCGATGTAAAAACGTTCGGTCTCGCCGCCGCCGTCCCCGCTAGCTCTGCTCCCCTTAGCGCTGGGAAACGGCCCCTTGGCGCAGACAGCGTCCGTGCAGCCCGTGACGGTTTCCCCAAAAGGCCCTTCCGTCTGCAGTCTGCTTTAATCGTTACGTGGATGGTTTTTTTGGAGATGTGATCTGACAGGACGGGGCTGTTTGAGGGGCGTCTCCTGGCTTCTCCTGCCAAAAAAAAGAAAAAAAAGGTCCCGTCTTTTTTACGCCCCGTCTCTCTCCGCTCCTGGGCGTCTGGGCGGTCGTGTTCGGTTTGAGGTGCTGTCCGCGTCTGTGGTGATGTCTGGTCTGTGCCGTCGGCTGTAGCCGTCACCCGGTCGGTGTGTGGAGGTGCTGCCCGCGGTGTCTGTGGTGATCTGGTCTGTGCCGTCGGCTGCATCCCTCACCCGGTCGGTGTGTGGAGGTGCTGCCCGCGGTGTCTGTGGTGATCTGGTCTGTGCCCTCGGCTGTGGCCTTCACCCGGTCGGTGTGTGTCCCGCAGGTAAGAAGGTGCAGATCCGGAAACCGGCGCCCGGCCTGTCGGACATCGCCCCGTCGCGGCGGACGTCCCGCCCCGTCATCATCTCCAGCACGATGAAGAAGGGGGGCAGCGGGGTGCAGCAGCGCCCCCTGCGGGACCGGCTGACTCACCTGCTGGCGCTCAAGCCCTACAGGAAGCCCGAGCTCATCCTGCGGCTGCAGAAGGACGGCCTCTCGCCCCACGACAAGGACACGCTGGACAGCCTCCTGCAACAGGTCAGTCTGTCAGTCAGTCAGTCAGTCACTGCGGCAGAGTCAGTCAGTCACTGCACCAGGTCAGTCAGTCAGTACAGTAGAGTCAGTCAGTCAGTCAGTCATTGCACCAGGTCAGTCAGTCGATGCAACAGGTAAGTCAGTCGCTGCAACAGGTCAGTCAGTCGCTGAGATAGGTCAGTCAGTAACTGCAGTAGAGTCGGTCAGTCAGTCACTGGCAGAGTCAGCCAGTCACTGCACCAGGTCAGTCAGTCACTGCGGCAGGTCAGTCAGTCATTGCAACAGGTAAGTCAGTTGCTGCAACAGGTCAGTCTGTCGGTCACTGCAGTAGTCAGCCAGTCACTGCGGCTGAGTTGGTCAGTCACTGCAGCATGTCAGTAACTGCGGCGGAGTTGGTCAGTCATTGCAACAGATGGGTCAGTCACTACAGGCGGTCTGACGCTGCGGCAGAGTCAGTCAACATAACGGGTGCTCCTGCAGCTGGTCAGTCCCTGTAGTGTAGTCAGTTGTACATGCTGGTCAGTCAGTCATGATTTTTGTTTGGGCTTCATTTATATAATTTCGCTACTCTCAAGCGTTTGGAAAATAGCGTAAATATTGAAATGCGAATCAAAATAAAGTGTGACCTGGTGGTATACTGAATTGTTCTAATGAACTCTACGAGCAGGCGCTCGGTCATTTTGTTTGTGCGGGTCCAAATATGCGAATCACCGCATTGTTGATCACCCTTTCAAGCGTTACGGAAGTTCAAGCGTTGCAATAACGAGCCCACTTTCAAAACGCTAAGTAATGACAGCGTTTTTGTGAACGGAAGTAATTCGGCTCGAGGGACTGCGGCCTACACAGCTCAATTTCCATTTCTCTGCAGGCTTGCAAATACAAGGCCGAGCGCCGCGTGTTTGCCATGTTGGGGGGATTAGCGTATCGCATTAGCGCCCCCCCCCCCCCCCCCCCCTCCGGCAGGGCCCTTCCGCGCCGGGACGTGCCGCCGCGAAGCTCTCGTGCTTTCGGCCTGCCGCGTGCCTCACCATCATCACCATCACCATCACCATCACCATCACCATCACCATCACCATCACCATCATCACCACCGCGGCCCGGTGCGATTTCCCCAGAGCAGACGCAGCAGATCTGGTGTAAAAGATCTGCTGTCTCCGTTCGCCTCCCGTGTCACTCGATCCAGATATGACTCAGCCGTACGCCGCTACGCCGCTGTGCCGCCGGAGCTCCGTCTGCGTTTCAGACGTTTCCGCCCTGTCCAGGCCGCTCGCAAATAACGATTTCCTTTCGCGCTCGCTCCGCAGCGCTGGATTTTTTGCGTGTCTTTCATTTGCGTGTTTTGTCTGGATGGAGAGGATGTCGGGGGGAAACAAAAAACACTAGGAAATCTCAAACACCGGTATCAGAAATTATCAGCACGTTAGCTTCACTGTAAGGCTTGAAGACTCAACTAAAATAAATCTGTATTTCTCCTGCTAAAGGTCTTATTTGTATCTGTACCTCATCCTCTGGCTAAAAACAGAGACCTTGGCCTTTGTAATTCCTGCCCCCTTTCCCTCACTGGCTACATCACAGGTACACAGAGAATGCTCTCCCGAAATGAAGTCATTCCTTCCACCGCCATCACTTCCTGATTCCAGAAGATAGTTTTTTAATGGACTCAGCCTCGTACCGCCCAGTGTCACTGGTAGCATTACAAGCGGCGGCAGTGTAGTATAATGCTTAAGGAACTGATCTTGTGACCTGAAGGTCACAATCCCGAGTAGGACACTGCTGTTGTACCCTTGATAGGTACTGTAACCTGGGTTGCTTCAGTATACGTACATCCTGCTGTATAAAAGGATGTGATGTAAAAGCTGTGTAATGAGCTGTGTAAGTCGCTCTGCATAAATGCCCGTAATGTACAAAAGAGCCACTTGTCCCCTTTATAAACGACCAAACTGTTTTGATGGGCCTAACAACTTCGGCGACTTCCTGTCTTCGAAATCGGAACGCGCAAATCGCGGACAGAATAGCCGAGTGGTCGCATGTGGACCCCGCCCCCACCCCCCCCGTGATGGAGGTGGATGTGTTTAATTCGGCAGCGTACCCGCCCCGCCCCCCCCGCGTCACGGGCGTAGCGCGCGAACGGGAGACGCTCTGCGGATTAACGGCTGCGTCCCTCGGCGGCCGAGGCGGTGCGGTTCGGCCCCCGGCGCTCGAGGTCCCTCGCCGCTCCTCCGCAAACCCCCGTCCTCCCGCTCGCGGCCATCTGTCGCCGCGCGTCCGCCTCGCCCCGTCTGACGGAGGCGAGATCCTCCAGCCGGTCCCGCGGGACCGATGCGTAATCCGCCCGTGAGTCATCCCGCCCGTGTCATCCCACCGCTGCCAAACAAACGTAGGGAAACATTCGCCAAGGGACGTTCTTCGTCTCCTCTCTCTCTCTCTCTCCCCCCCTCTCTCTCTCTGTCTCTCTTTTTCTCTCTCCCTCTCTCTCTCTGTCTCTCT
>CM077287.1:7130210-7157710 GCA_039654925.1 Anguilla pacifica | reverse complement strand
GCTGCTGGCTCACTGTTCCCTCCCCCCCCCCCCCCCCCCCCATCCCTCCTCGGGGTGGGTCCCTGTCCACTAAACATTGCGCGACACTGCCCTCTTCTGGCCAGACTTACCCTCCGCATCCTCTACAGCTTGTGTTCAGTTTGTCTGGCAAATTCTTACCAGCTGTGTTAAAACAACCTGAAAGGCTTAAACATGATTAATGGTTTGAGTTTTTTTTAAGTATTAACTTTGACATAAATGTAAAGTTACAGACTTTTAAATGTATTTTTTTTTACCTGCAGTATCTGTCATCCCAGAATTGTGCATCCTTAGAATTCATAATAAATTGGGCCTACACCACAGGCAGAGCATATGGTGCTTTCTAGTACTGGGATTACAGTAAAATCCCTGATTCTGCTCCCTAGAGAAACTGCAGTATGTTTCTATTGCAATGGCTGCCGTGAAGCCAACGAGGGTTTCATAAGTTACAAATGAAGTGAAGTTGTTCACCAAACCGGTTGTGTTGTGAAGTGTCCCTCTGCCAAATACGGAGTACTCCGCTTTTGTTCACCTGTGAATAACGGTCTCTTTGTCTTAAAATTGACCCAGCCAGCCTTTTCAAAATTACAGCTTGAAAAGTAAAGCGAGCCTAGAAATAATTGGAAGACTCCTGGATGGAAGAATTGCCTTGACTAAGAGCTTTAGAGGGAAAATGTAAAGGCTGATATTTTGATGTTTGCTTTCGGCACAGAATTGTGTTCTAGTGCTCTACACCGGGACATACCTGACTGTAAATACCTACTGAAAGAACTGATGTTTAATAGAAATGGTTTTACACACTGCATAGTGCTGTCAGTAAAACCATTTCACCCCTAGCTTTTTTTTCTTTTTTGGTAGTAGAGCTATATTATGCTGTTATTCAGGCCAGTGGTTAAAACAGCAGTGCAGTAATCTTGTCATGAAAGCCACTTTGTTTTAACTTGAAGTGAACATTTTTCAACAAAAAAAAGAAAAAAAAACTGATCACTTTGACCAGGGAATCTGAAGCTTGAATCTTGGAGGTCCACAGCATCTGCTGGGTGTTTCGTGTTTCCGACACTTAAGTGCTTAATCAAAGTCACTGATTGGCTGGAGAATCTGCGTACCTCGTTTCCAGAGTCTGATTGAAAGATAACTAAAGCCAAAGACTGTGAAAGTGGTCTGTCCTCTGGGACTTGAGTTTGAGCATCTTGACTGATCCAGACACCAGCTTGGTTTAGTGTGGGTGTGTGTTGGGCACCAGACACCAGCTTGGTTTAGTGTGGGCCTGTGTTGGGCACCAGACACCAGCTTGGTTTAGTGTGGGACTGTGTTGGGCACCAGACACCAGCTTGGTTTAGTGTGGGCCTGTGTTGGGCACCAGACACCAGCTTGGTTTAGTGTGGGCCTGTGTTGGGCACCAGACACCAGCTTGGTTTAGTGTGGGCCTGTGTTGGGCACCAGACACCAGCTTGGTTTAGTGTGGGCCTGTGTTGGGCACCAGACACCAGCTTGGTTTAGTGTGGGTGTGTGTTGGGCACCAGACACCAGCTTGGTTTAGTGTGGATGTGTGTTGGGCACCAGACACCAGCTTGGTTTAGTGTGGGCCTGTGTTGGGCACCAGACACCAACTTGGTTTAGTGTGGGTGTGTGTTGGGCACCAGACACCAGCTTGGTTTAGTGTGGGCCTGTGTTGGGCACCAGGCACCAGCTTGGTTTAGTGTGGGTGTGTGTTGGGCACCAGACACCAGCTTGGTTTAGTGTGGGCCTGTGTTGGGCACCAGGCACCAGCTTGGTTTAGTGTGGGCCTGTGTTGGGCACCAGGCACCAGCTTGGTTTAGTGCGGGCCTGTGTTCAGCCCTCAGACACCAGCTTGGTTTAGTGTGTGGCTGTGCTGAGTCTGTGCTCTCTGTGCTTCTACAGGAAACTGTGCCAGTCGCAGAACGCCCCCCCTGCCCCCACGGAGAACCCCGTCAGCCCCCCGAAAGAGCTGTCTGGCGCCTCCCCGTCGCAGGTGAGCACGGTACCCCCCCCCCCCCCCGCCTCTCTCCCCCCCCCCCCCCCCCGCACACGTCTCCGGCTCCTATTTAAATGAGCAGCTTATTTATTCCGCGCAGATAGCCGCAGCGCATTAGCGCTGGACCAGGGCTAATGGGACCGCAGGGAAATCCAGCCTCCTCTGCCAAACCAAACAAGGTCACGTCCTGCTGGCCCCGACGACGGCGCGGCGGGGCGAGTCAGACGGACCCGGGCCCGTATTCATAAAGCATCCCTGCTTTATGTGAGAGCGCTGATCCAGGAACAGGTTTCCCCCCCTGTCTCTGTGTGCTAGCATTATCCATTCTGAGCGACAATTCCACACTGATCCTGGATCAGCACTCCTACTGCAAGATGCTTTATGAATACAGGCTCTGGGCTCTTTGTGCTTTTTTCACCCTTTCTGGTGCGAGATCACAAAGATGTGATTAGAATGTTCTTAACTGAACATTCTAATGCTGATGTAACAGTCACTGCTGGTGACTGAAAGCAGTGGAGTTCTAGAACACTTTGAACATTCCAAAAACACCTACTCTACAAAGGGTTGAAGGCCTCCTGAGCTACCGTAGAAATACACTGGTGATGAAGTGAGACTTTTACGTGGAAATGGCGGTCATTCCTGAGTCAGCGATGGAACGATGTGTTACTGGCTTTGACCTTCCCCCACTGCTGCTGCTAAACCGCACACGTCCTTTTCCTTTGATGGGTGAGGTAGCACCTGCCCCCTCCCACACAACACGCACTCCTGCACGCTCACACACACACACACACACACACACACACACACACACACACACACACATGCGCGCACGCTGCACTCATTCTGCTGATCTTATTTGCACTTTTTCTGCTGGTGGCAGATTTGAATTCCCCCACCGGGGAATCAATGGAGGTACATTACGTTCTGTTCCGTTCTGTTCTGTCGGACTGTGCTGTGTTCTTTTCCCCGGTGTGTGTGCCGCTCTTGTGCCCCTGATATGAATGTGCTGTGGGCATGCGTGCCCTTGCCCCCGGTCCTTAATCTCTCTGGTGTTCCTCTGTGGTAAGAGTGTGGAAAATGCAACGCGGGGCGTATTTGTCTTGAAATCTTTCAGAAGGCTAATATTTGCTGAGCGTGTTGTGGGGCGTGGCCTGGCTGCGCCGGGCTCGCTGACCGCCGGTGTGTGTGCTCTTAACAGAAGCGGGCGGCGCAGGAGTTCATCGACCCGCTGGCCAATAAGAAGCCCCGGATTTCGCACCTGGCCAGCAAGGCGTCCTCCGGGCCCGTCAACGGCAAGCTGAGCTCGTCCAACGGGAGGCCGGCGGCCGGCGGCGGCGGCGGGGTCCAGGCGTCGGGCCCGGCGGCGGCGGCGGGGGACGGGGTGACGTCCGGCTCCCAGCTCCCCGTGCTGGAGATCTCGCGACCCTTCGACCCGCTGTCGGACGTCAGCAACGACTCCAGCCACAACGGGCGGGACTGCGAGGGCCCGCAGGAGGCGGCGGTGGCGGAGCGGCTGAGCCAGCCCTCCGCCGCCGCCTCGGGCCCTGCCCCCAACTCCCTCTCCAGCCTGGGCTCCGCCCCGCTCCTCTCCTCCTCCTCCTCCTCCTCCTCCCCCCGGCCCGGCCTAAGCAGGCCGTCGGCCGACGCCCCGGCCTCCGGCCCCTCCCCTTCCTCGGCGTCGCTGCACGGCAAGCCCAAGAAGAAGTCCAAGAAGCACAAAGACAAGGAGAAACCCCGGGAGAAGGAGAGAGAGAGGGAGCGGGAGAGGGACAGGGAGAGGAAAGGAGGAGAGGACCGAGGGGCGGAGCCCAAGAAGGCCTGCGAGCTTGCCATTGGCTCCGGCGCTTTGAACAGCAGTATTCCACAGGGGAGCACAGGTGAGGCCTCGCTCGCCCAGTGCGGCTGCACACACGTCCCACACAGAGAAACGGGCTTCCTTTTGACAGGCCGTATCGTTTATCATTCGAGCAAAACCCCGCTGAAGAGCTGCTCGAGTGTTTTCAGTGGCGATACAGTTACAGCAGTGAAATGGCGCCCTCTAGTGTTTAGAATTCCACTGCATGTTACTCAGGCTGATGCAGGCCACCATCTGCTGTGGGCCGCTGTCATTTTTATGGCTGCAGGATTGGTTTATCTGTTAGCTCGTGCGTGTGATCGGCCGCCACGCTGGGGCTTCTGTTCGTCTCTGTGCCTGTGTGACAGGCCTGTGAGAGCTGCGTGGAGAGACTGAGAACACCGTGCTGTGTTCTGAGCTGTTCTGTGCTGTGTTCTGTGCTGTTCTGTGTTCCGTTCTGTGTTGTTCTGTGCTATGCTGTGTTCTTTGCTGTGCTGTGCTGTGGTCTGTGCTGTGTTGTGGTCTGGTCTGTGCTATGTTGTATGCTGTTCTGTGTTTTGAGCTGTGCTGTGTTCTGTGCTATGCTGTGTTGTGTGCAGTTCTGTGTTCTGTGTTTTGTGCTGTGTTCTGTGCTGTGGCCTTGCTGTGTGTTGTGTGCTGTTCTGTGTTTTGAGCTGTGCTGTGTTCTGTGCTATGCTGTGTGTTGTGTGCTGTTCTGTGTAATGTGCTATGCTCTGTGTTTTGAGCTGTGCTGTGTTCTGTGCTGTGGCCTTGCTGTGTGTTGTGTGCTGTTCTGTGTTTTGAGCTGTGCTCTGTTCTGTGCTATGCTGTGTGTTGTGTGCAGTTCTGTGTTCTGTGTTTTTTGCTGTGTTCTGTGCTGTGTTGAGCTCTGATGAGTACCCTTCTGTTTCCTCACAGATCTCAACGGGATGTGCAACAGTTCTAGTATTCTGACGTCATCCTCGGAGGTGGCCGACTATTTAACGTAAGAGCCTTAACTGTGCTTACGCCTTAAGTGGGTCAGCACCACCTGTGTGTTTCACTCCTTGAGTGGATTTGCTCTTCCAGTTTATTTCCACTGTCAGTAGATTGTTTAAATGGTTCCTTGTTTCCTCTTTTGTTTGTCTCAAACTGCACGGCCAGAGGAGTCTATTCCGCCGTTTCGTTGCCTCTGATTAATGAACTGTCGCTGGTTCGAAGCGCTCCTTCTCGAGGCTGAGCGCTGAGGTGGGAGGTTAGCAGTTAAAGGTAGCCTGCGGAACGCCACTCCTTGGCAAGACCTGGCCAGGGTTCAAATATCCATGTGTCTCTCACGCTGTGCTGGAACAGCCTGGGGGTTGTCCTGTTCCCGGCGGGACCTTTCTCAGGGTGAACCGCTGTTCGGTAGCAGGCTAACCTGCGCTCACATGCTGTGTGCTGTTCATCACAGAGCTGCTTATTTGTCCTGTTTCCTGCGTCGCTTGTGCTGATCGTGAGCTGTGGGGGCCCCTTAAGTTCAGCTGTCACTTTTGGATGAGTGCAGTAGAGGTCTCACATTCGCCTTTATCTGGGAACCAAACGAGTGAAATATTTTGAACACGTTTTTTTGCAGTCTACATAATTAACGGACAACAAAAATAATTTAGCTGGAGTGCATTCCGGGAGTCAGCGTTCACACTCTGGCACGTCGTCTGATTTGGGGGAAAGGCCGACACCGGATCCGTGACACGGCAATAAAAAAAACGTTTCCAGAAGAGATTCCAGAAAAGGTCGCCTGGCACGGATTCGTGCTCCTCCTGGCAAGCTTTCGTATGTGAGGGAAGCGCTATCGTGCTCCGCTGCTCGGGCGGCGCGTTAGGAGAGTCTCCCCTCCGCTGGTCCCTCGCTCGCGCGGATGACGCGCTGCCGCTGTGGCTGCAGCAGCAGCAGCTCCCCGCCGTGCGCTAAGCACGCGCGCTCTCCCGCCTGCCTGAGCGCAGGCCTGTGCTGTAGCCGCTGCGCGATGCTAACGTATCGCTAGCACGAAGGCCTGATGCTAGCATATCGCTAACATGAAGGCCTGAGTATGTGTGTACGTGATGCTAACGTGTCAGCTACGAAGAAGGCCTGAGTATGTGTGCGTGCGATGCTAACGTCGGCTAGCACGAAGGCCTGAGTCTGTGCGCGCGATGCTAACATATCGCTAACAGGAAGGCCTGAGTATGTGCGCGCGATGCTAACATATCAGCTAGCAAGAAGGCCTGAGTATGTGTGCGCAATGCTAACATATCAGCTAGCAAGAAGGCCTGAGTATGTGTGCGCGATGCTAACATATCAGCTAGCAAGAAGGCCTGAGTATGTGTGCGCGATGCTAACATATCAGCTAGCAAGAAGGCCTGAGTATGTGTGCGCGATGCTAACATATCAGCTAGCAAGAAGGCCTGAGTATGTGTGCGCGATGCCAACATATCAGCTAGCAAGAAGGCCTGAGTCTGCAATGCTAAAATTTTGGCTATCTTTAAAACCAGAATATGTGTGCGTGATGCAAAAGTATCAGCTAGCATGGAAACCCAAGTACACACATGTACTCACTGGGATGAGATGGGTGGTCTGCTTTTCTCTGAAGCTTCATCAGTGCTAATAATGCAATTTAATAAAAATTTGTGTCCTATCAGAAAAGGAAAAGGAATGGGTTAATCCAGGATTGAATACTGGTATATAATCCATCCCACTTTGGATTATTGGATGATTCAAATCCTACTAAAATTTGGGATTAATGTCATTTTCTGTTCCTGTCCCCCTCAGCTTTTCTGTATTAAGGTATGCAGTAGTTGCACACGCACCTGTAGTCCAACGTGAGCAGACTGGACTCTTAATTTCGTGAAGGTCATAATCCTCTGTCTGCTGCTCCGATCAGACTCCCTGCATCGCTACAGAGCGTCAGCAGCTTCGGTGAACGCCTTTGGGTTTATACAGAATGAACTGTACGCAGGGAGTTTTCATCACGACGCAAATGCAAGGTTTGTGTAGCTGTGGCCTTGTGTTTGACGCTGAACGGAGGTTGCGATCTTTGACTTTGCCGGCGGACCGCGTCACGCTGGACGTCGGCTGCTTCAGGTCGTCCGATGGCAGCCGCGCTATTTATAAGAAAAGAAACGCCCTTAAATTAAGGACAGTATTTACTGTGCAATTATCAGCCCGTCATCTAATCCAGTTTAACAGACCTGCCCAAAGTTGCCGGGGAGGTTTTTCCTCTGTGAGCTTCACCTGGGATTGCGGCCAGAGTGGAAATTTCTGATGTTTAAAAACAGCTGTGGGAAGCTGAGGAGGCGTGGCGCTTGCAGTGGGGCGGAACGGCGGTGCTCAACGCCCGTTGTAATTTCGGCGGTGACGCCCTTTGGGGCGAGGTGTGAAACAGCCCGGGGGGGGGGGGGGGGGCGGTCGGGCCGGTCGGGCCCGGTCGCCGGCGCGCGCGCGTGCGTGTGCGCGTCGTTCGGGGCGATGGCGACGGCCTTCCTGACGCTCCCGGGCGTGTTCGTCTCCCGCGCAGGAAGTACACGGAGATATCCTCGCCGGAGCAGCGGCAGAGCTACAAGAACGACTTCAACGCGGAGTACAGCGAGTACCGGGGGCTGCACGCGCGCATCGAGGGCATCACCCGCCAGTTCACCGTGCTCGACTCCGAGCTGAAGCAGCTCCAGCAAGGCACCGACAAGTACAAGGTACCCCCCCAAAATCCACCAGCCTCCCACTTCTCGTTCGCCAGCTGTGGGTCAGATCCGTTTTAAATCCGCCAGTTCAGGAACTGGGCTGGGAAATTGTCATAAAGCATTATGGGTGCTTTTTAAATCATTGGTTGGAGTACAGCTGACCCACCCAGCCCCTGATATCAGAGGCCTTCCATTCATTCACGTTTCAGTCTTTAACCCTTTTGAAGGTAGGGCCTAGGTTTTTTTTTTTCTGGGATGTTTTTTCAACATTCTAAGCCAGTGTTCTAGAACTCCACTGCTTTCAGTTGCCAGCGGCGACTCTGACATCAGCATTTAGAAAGTTCAGCTAAGAACGTTCTAATCACATGTTTGTGATCTGACACCGTTTGACTGGTAGGTGATTCCAGTAGTCTTGGTCAGGATGATCACGGTTACGGTTCCGTTTCACAGTATCCTCATGTTTGTGTTTTCTGTTCGCAGACAATCCACAATCAGATACTACAGGAGTATCGCAAAATAAAAAAGGTAAGTCTTTTGAAAATGGACACTGGATCCATTTTTTTTATGGGTGGGGGGGGGGGGCAGGGGGACATTTGAAGTCCAGCAGAAGGAAGGGTTTGTCATGTGGTGCTCATCATGTTTTCTTCTTCCCTTGCAGACTAATCCAAACTATAGCCAGGAGAAGAACCGCTGCGAGTATCTGCACAATAAACTGGCTCACATAAAGAAGCTGATAGCGGAATACGATCAACAGCAGCTGCAGAGCTGGCACTAGTGCTACGCTTTTTCTTTTTTTTCTTTTTTTCGTTTGGAAACCAGACAGGAGAGAGAGAAAAAAAAAAAAAAAAAGTCTGGATTCTGCTTGCTCCAAAAGTTCTTATCAAAGATGACACCGAGGGAGAATTGATTCCCCCCTTCGTTGGGGCCAAAAGCACTAGTGATGACAAAGCAGACCCCCCCCCCGTCCCCGTCCCCTCCCCCCCCCCCTCTTATTTTGAAAGTGCGGCTCAAGCTCTTTGAGTAGCCGCGTTCAACCTGGATAAACCCTGTGTGGCTTCTGAACCCAGCCCCCATTAGTGCACAGAGGTCTTAAAGGGTGTGACAGGATAATCCGCATTCTTTGAGGATCTCACAAAACATTTCTGTGAACGGGGTGGGTGGGGGGGGGGGGTGAGGGGGTGGGGGGGGGGGTGACACTGAAAAGGAACGGGTGGTGGAATGTATGCCAAATGATAATAGTTTGTTTGAAAACAGGGAAAAAAATGTCACGGATGAAATATGAAATGAGATCAAATATTTTTTTTCTCTTCCTCCTTCCCCCCCCACCCCCCCTCCCCACATATTGAAATGGAAGGTTTTGGATGCAGAACTCTTTGTGAATATGTATTTTATTCAATTTCTTTTTTTTTTTTTTTTAATTTATTCTGTTATTTGTGGACTTCCATAGGGATAATAAGTTCTGTTTTAATTTTACACTCCTCAGTATCAGTACTACAGAATCGCCTCTCTTTGTCCTCTCAACCTGAATGTCAGCCAGTATTTTATGCAAAACTGCTGCCTTGGCTCATATTACCCCTTATCTGTTGCAGTTCATGACTTTTTTTTTTTTGAGATTATTATTATTATTATTATTATTATTATTATTTTCCCCCCAATTAATAAAGACAGCACTGTAGTCGCAGATAGACACAGATGCCCCAAGTTTCACTTCTCTTACAGAGGAAATATTCTCTTTTTTCCCTTCTTTCTTGAACCTCAAGATGTCTGGCAGACCAGGTCTGTGCCTCTGGTTATTTAAGGGGGGGTGGGAAGGGGGGGGGGCAGAACATGGACTGGGAATGTTACACTGTCCTTGCCTGGTTACCACAGTCACCCTTTAAAAAAAAACGTCTGTCCAAGGTCTGCTCGCCAGGCTGGAGCCTGAGGCTGGTGTCTCTTAAGGTGGCGCGGGTACGAGAGCGGTCTGATATGGCAGAAGGACGTGGCGTTCGGGTCCTCGCAGCTCGCCTCCTTAAGCGGGGGGTGGGGCGGGGGGGGGGGGCGGAGTCCCAGGTACGCACGCGGCCAGCGTCTGCGACTGTTCGGCGAAGTGGGTTCCACTCTCGCACGATGGTGCTCCTCCACGGCTGTGCCTGAGAACTGTGCACCGGTGTTGAGGGCGGTGTCACGGAGAGGTGCGGTTTAAACTGTCACACGTTCTATTCGTACTGCCCATCGCACACCGGAGACCGGGTCTGGAACAACAACTACCCACCCCCCCACCCCCCCTGCCTTAGTGAATTTCTGCATCTGGATGAATTTTTGCCCTCGTGCCGTAGTTTTGGAAAAAGTCCCCCAACAGCTGTTTCAGACAGAAGGGTTCTTGCCAGGACTGCCGTGTTAATGTTTGGCTTTTCAGAACAGGCCTGGAGTGTTCCTGTCTGTTTTCTGTTGTTTTTTTTATTTTTTTTTTAAGGGTTTGAGGGTCCTAATGCAGCATTAATTGGCTGCTGCTCCTTCCCAACTCTGCTTCCTCCCCCCCTTTAGGAAACTGAGAAAACTGTGAACCCAGTATGAATGTGAGACAGTATTGACCGTAAACACAGAGACAGTTTTGCCCCCCCCCCCAGCGGATGCCAGGAAGAGGAGCCGCTGGCTTTTTCTTTTCTTTTTTTTTTTTTCCTTCTTTCCAGAAATGCAGAAAATTTGCACTTGGACACGGTCTGACTCCTTACCAGTATCCCTCACTTCAGTGCACTTCAGCTGGAGTTACACGGCTGTTATTGAACTACACTGAGCGGCCCGCCTCTGTGGTATCGGGTGTGTTATTGGCAGCCTTTTTTTGTAGTCTGTATTCGGCTGACCGATCCGAGGTTCCTGATTGGTTCTCATAATGACAGCCATGAATGCTGGTCCCTCACACTGGGCCTGTGTGTGATTAAATGTGAGAATCAAAGCTTCCTCTTGCAGTTCCTTCACTCCTGATCTGATGCAAGATTTGGTTTCTCCCCCCCCCCCCCCCCCAAGGACATGATTTCTGCTCCGTGTGTGTCATTTCAGTGCATCACAAATGTGTCCTGTGGGAATTGAAAACTGACCTTTTTTTTTTTTTTATCAGAAATTGTTAGCCTGATTGCAAAATTTATGTTGAGCAGGGTTGCGAATTCTATCATTGTGTAATGATTTTAACAGTCCTGAACTTTAATTTGAATGGCGCTTGTACGAAAAAAGAAGAAAAAAAAAAGAAAAAGAAAACCCGGCGGATTCAGTTTGGTTGCAGTAAATGTCCATGGGATTCACAACTCATCAGCAGCTGTGGTTTGTACAGAAATGTCGCACTGTGTCTGATCTCGAGGGAGGTTTTGCATTGAGCCGTCACGAAGCTGTTGCTCGGGACGCTGGCTTTCCCCCTTCCCTGATGTTCTCTCTGTCCCGCCCCCCCCTTTTCCCCAAGATGGAGACTGCAGGGCTTTGGCCCACAAGTATGGATGTTGCTACGTTACTCTCAGATGCTCAGACAACTCACCCAGTCATGTGACTGTGACCCTCTCGGCCTGAGCCTCATTTTAGTGTTATACCCTCAGGCCAACCCCTGTGATTGGTGAGATTTCCAGTATCTTTGTTTGATTTCCTCGCCCTCCCCCCACCCCAGGAATCGATGTGAGCAGCAGACTTTTTTTTTTTTCTTTTTTTTGTGTCTTCAGTGTTAAGTTAAGTGACAGCTCTGTTCAGAGTATTCATTGGCTGGATGCCATTCCATCTGCTCACCTGCTGACTGTTGGCTGTATCCTTTCGCGAATGGCAAAGTGCAAAACACCAAGACCCCAATGTGCCAAATGAACTTTCGTTTGATGGGCAGGAGGGGTGTTGAGATGTCCAGGAAGTGGGCGGGGCCGGCAGTGGGGATTGTACCGTAGGCAGGGCTGGTGTATTGACGCTAAAAATCCAAAGTGGGCTTTATAAAAACAAGAAGGGACTTAGGGTTGGAAATGATGTTAATATTTCAATAAAATTTTACTTCCACGGAAAAAAGCAGTCTCCTTCATTTACCCTGTCTTGATTCCTAGAGCAACTTTGTTTATGAATGCGCTACATTCACGTGCTTTAACAGTATATGAATTCATCTTGGCAGGCATACTAAGGCATTCAAGAATAACCACATTTTTCAAGACAACAGCATTCTCATTGTTAAACCTTCTTGGACATTTGTAATGATGGAAGTTTGTAAATTTCCATACAGCTGAACCCCGTTTGCAGTATGATTTCTTGGGAATGTCTGGAAAATACGGTGAGTTTGTTCTGCATTGCCTTCAGGTTGTTAAGATATTGCCTTGTTCCCTGTGACTGCTTTCCACTAGGGAGAAAATATTTGATGAACATGTGCGAGATGCAGAGGTGTTTTAAGGATGTTCCTCTTCGGAGGCTTGCCCTTGGTGACATGGGTTCTGGTGATGGAGGATGCCTGCCTGTGCGTGGGCTGTTCTGCAGGCAGCGTAGGCTTGGAGCGTTCCCCTTGGAGATCCAGCAGTATCTAATTCAGACCGTCGAAACCGTGCGAGATGAGTCGATTGCGCAATCGGCTGGTTTAATTAGCTGGGGTGCAGGGTGTCAACGAACCACCTGCAGCTCTGCCGGGACTGGAGGGAATGCCGTCGCCGTCGACCAATCACCGCTCGCCTGGCCGTCACCTGTTCCAGGGGGGACCACTCGCTGCGATTGCTCGGTTTCGCTCATCACGCCTCAGTATTTTTAACGCTCAACGATTCGAGGAGTTTCGCCGAAGGTGTCGCCGCTGTTCTTGGAAAATCACCTTGTGCTGGAGTTCCAGGAGAATAATGGGTGGATGCACCAAACAAACAAAACGAAACAAAACAAACAAAAAGAAAAAACCCCCAGGGAATGAATATGCAGGGAGGGGAGAAAATCCTTTGCAATGCAAAATTGATTTTTTTTTTTTTTTTTTTAGGAGACACAAAAGATACAATTGCTTAAAGGTGCAGTATTCAAGTTTTTAAATGACACTTTAGTTCATACTTGGTTAAATTTCCTTCACATTTTGACAGATATCAATAAGGCTACCTTCACGCCAACTGGCAAATGTGAACAATTTCCAATTTTTGGAAATTGGTCATCGGTTCGGCTTTTCACTCAGCGATGGCAAGAGCTCAGGGACTTGAAGGTCTTCAAAAGTGAAGGATAGGCATGCTTTAAAACAATATTACCTTGTCTTGCTTTTGTAAATCCTTCACTGAACGGGTAGAATGGTACAGGCTGTTGGTCTTAGTTGCTATTTGTGTTCACGATAAATATAGGCTTTTATGACGGCTCACACGTCACTCGTCTGTGGGTACAATGGTTTATTGAAAAACGGTTACCCAGTAGCCTAGTAACCACGCCAGATCATACGCATTCACAGCTGGTGTGTCATTTGAAATTAAAAGTGATCATACAACATACCAAAACGTCTTCTCACTGCCCATTGTCTTTAATGATGTCTAAGTAAAAAGAGTAGAACTTCCTCGACTGGCGTTCATTTTCAGTAAATATTTTAGTAAAGTTTTCTCTCCTCCTTCTCCTCCTCCAGGAGGGACGTGCTTATACTTGCTGCGTGATGGAAAATTACTCCACTCCCACATTGTGACGGTCTTCTTTTACCTTCATTTTTTGGCTTTTGTGGACTGCCAAAAACGTGGAATTGCAAATCGACTGATTTACTTGAACACTTTTTTTTTCACTTTTTTTTTTTAATTAATTTTTTTTCACTTTGTTGAACTGTTGCAGTGCAGTTCTACATTACATTTATTCAGCAGACACTTTTATCCAAAGCGACATACGTATGACGCTCTTATCCAGAGGGACTTGCACAACTTTCTATGTAGCATTTGCTTCCCTCCAAAAAAGTTCACTTGAAAAGAAAAAAATAAAAATAATGATAATGGTGCATATCGTGAATGCAGGATGACAGGGTACAGCAGGTTGCTGAGGAATTGGTCAAAAGCTCCTGTCTGCTTGACATCACCTTCTGTAGAGCCCCTGCCTGTCCAAAAAAAAACCCAGACTTATCTGCGCACCCCTTTACTCAGGCTAATTACGTTTTCTGACTTTGGATTTGTTTGTTTTTTGTGAGTTTTTCAGGTCAGGAATGTCGAGGAAAGAATTGCAAATCATGACATGATTTGACATGACAGTCTTCCCCATGCCAAACCAATATGCCAGGGGAGTTAGCGTGGCGCTAAGCCAAACCAGAGTTGAACACCTGGGCAGTGGGCTAATCTTGGAATTGGATCACAGTGATGTCTGTTTACCAGTGGAGTGGACCCATTTGGTAGTGACAAACAGCCAATTGGATTCGGTATTTGAGCCAAGATTTGGAGTCCATTAACCACAGCTGAATTGCAATGCTGGTCCTATAATCACTGTGGACCTTTCAGTTCACCTGAAACCAAATGAATATTGTATTTTCAGCTGTCAAATAAGCAGCAGTTTCTTTAAATGACGAGTTTATTTCTCATTACAGAACTGAAACGATTTGGGCAGTTGAATGTTAAATGCATTTGTGAGCCATTCAATGCGCATCTGAAAATGACAATATTCAAGATTTTTTAAAAGCAAACAAAAGGGTCTCTGTTTTGGATTATCTAAAAAAAAAAACTATATACATTTGGTCACAGTACTAACATGGCCACTGTATGTCACATTATAAGGAAACGATGTTCTTGTGAACATTGGATTTACTTGCGGTACTCTATTTAACCAGGGTAGTCGCATTGAGATCGACATGGCCTTTGCAAGAGCCCCGGAGCGTGCATGTCTTTGGACTGTGTGAGGAAATCAGAGTATGGTTAAGAGAACTGATTCTTGGCGTGTTTCAGCATTTAATAAGAAGCAGTGGAAATTCGAGTTCAGATGGTAAAAGTCTCCCTCCCCAGTATTTTGGCATCGTGCTCTAGCCAGGACATAGGACTAATCAGGGAAGTCGGCTGGCTGAGTTCATGGGTGAAAGAAACACATGGCAGGACTTCTACTTTCTGACCCCTGGACTTTCCATTTAAGTGATTGATTTGGATCAGTGGTGTTCACTCTTATCTGAAAAAAGGGCTGGTGTGGGTGCAGGTTTTTTGTTGTAGCCCAACACTATGACATGACATTACATTACATTTCAGGCACTTAGCAGACGCCCTTATCCAGAGAGACTCGCAGCACTTTCTACGTAGCATTTGCATCCATTCATGCAGCTGGATGTATATCTGAAGCAATGCAGGTTAAGTACCTTGCCCAAGGGTACAACGGCAGTGTCCAACCCGGGAGTTGAACATGTGACCTTTAGATTACAAGGCCAGTTAGTTAGCTGTTTAGTTGAATTGGGTGTCCTAGTACAGGGCTGAAATAAAACCCTGCACCCACCACGGCCCTTTATGGATAAGATTGGACACCACTGGTTTTAGACTGACTGGAGGAGGAGTTCACACACACTATCTCCCAGGCCTAGACTGGTTGACGGAATGACGGAATGACGAAAGTGTGCAAAATCTGCAGACACTGTGGACCCTCCAGGGCTGGAATTTGACCCCCCACCCCATGAATAAGCTAAGGACTGAGGTTGACTGAACACAGGCTCTCAGACTGGCCCCAAGCTGGGAAACCGTGCCATTGTGGTGTGTACTGTGTATATACTACCTTCTACCACCAGTCATCCTGGTACAATCAGTTAACTATCTTTATACACCAGTGCTGGTTCACGCGTAGGCTAGCCCACGGTGTAACACTTTATGTAGGCGCACGAGAACATTCTTCAGCTGCTGTTCATGTGCTTGTCAATGTGTCATTCCTAATGTGTCAGATAGGATTTAATGCCTGCTCTGGTTCAGCAGGCCGTGTGAAATCCAGAAGCTGGCAAGGCCCTTCCTCGTCCAGCCTCAGAAGTGCAGAGAGTCTCCTGTGGTGTGGAAAGTGTGGCTTTCCCCGGAGGGCACATATGCAAAGTGACTGGTTGGTCCTCCTGCAGGTAGACCAACACACTATGGAAAGCGTGGAACGAAAATACCATCGTGGGTTAACCCGGCCTAAACTCTCCGTCTGATCTGGTCTCGGGCAAAGCAAGCAATGGCATATCCACCATGCAAACTAAGGTACGCGGATTTGAAAACACGCACACGCTCACCACGCTACCTCGTGAGTATGCTACGGCGGCTCTGTTTCACTGAAATACAGCACGTTCATTTCTGACGATGGCTTCGGCGGTGAAATAGCGACGCGGTTCTTTCAGTGATTTAAGTTCTTCACCGTCCTATAGGAGACGACATGGTTAATTACTAGTAAGCGAGGACAAAGTCATTATTACCTGTATCAGCCTATGGAATTGTATCCATTCTATGCTTTATTGAAAATTGTTACCCGTTTTGAAAGTAACAGTTACATTGTCTAAAAGTAAAAAGTGAAGGCCATCAAGAAGACTTTTGTCTTAGTATAAACATAGATGTGTTTTCATTTCTGCTGAGATGATCACCTAATTAAAATCATCTATGAAGGCAAGAACCCTTTTACTCTGGTGATTACACTAATTATAACTTTAGCCATATTACTCATTGAATTGAACTGATTGAATGGGTAGGTTGCTGGGTAACTTTTCCTTGGAAAATTAACATTGAATAATAGTATAGCAAAATACACAACCTCTTCATTTCAACCTCTTCAACAGATAAATGTGGACCCTCTGGGTGATAGAGGCCTTGCTATCTGCTTGCTCATGGACATTACTCCTAATAGCACACAAGAAGATACAGTACTTCAGAGCTTCAGCAACCACAAAAATTCTGCCCCTTCTGGCTAGACAAAGTATGACTTTTTATGATTTCCCTTCATGATTGGGATTCCATTATGACCGGAGTTTTTTTTTTTGTTTTTTTTTTGCCAAATTATTTATATTCACAATAAATCAGTCTACAATCATACATTTCTTTGCATGTCAGCTGAATTTTTCAGCGGCAGTGAGGAGGAATCGTTCCTATGACCTTTAGGTTATAAACCCAGATCACAAAACACACTGAAGCCACCTTTCACAAGACAGTAGTTATTTGCATTTTCAATCACCGGTCCAACACGGCGTGTGAACTTGGCAGTACCTGGCTAAGCAACCAGTTTTTCTTGTTAGTAGTTGTGCAGGAATAAATTAGGAATAAATTAATAAGATACGATAAACTATTTTATCAAACGTAACCAAAGTCAGTAGTAACGATTATATTACACTATATGGCGCAGTTTCGTGCATTGTATTACTGCCGAATTAATGAATGATTTCATACTTTGGAATAATTTGCATACTTTGGAATAATTTCAAAGAAGTCGGCTGAACTAGCGTTAATGTGACATTGGGCTACTAAATTGGATTGACAGTCTGTGGATTTACATTTAGATTGACTGTTTTACATATATGCCTTGTTCAGTCTAGGTTTGGTTTTACCTGAAGTGCTCTGCACTTGAAAACGAAGGGTAAGCTTCCCAGAATATACCAGAACATACGAAATAAATTCTCCCGGTCTGCTTTCGCGTTGTTTTGCATAGACACGCCCCCTTCAATGAGATGGGCGCATCCAGCCGTCTATTTATTTAAATGTTCCTTCGCTCGCCGATTTTCTGCCAGACTTGAATAGTATCATCGAACACTGCGCTGTCACAATCTTATTTAAAGGTAGGTTCTGTTTTCACTCTTTGCGTCGAGTCCAATCCAAAATTATTTAATTTGCAACTCGAGAGTCGATAGCCCAAGCTACCTAGCTTGTATATATTTTTTAATGTCAGCAAGGGAAATATTTTGTTAATTGATTGAATGAAAGCACTACTTACTGACGTTCCAGGTTAGGTTTGAATCGGTAGGTTAGCCTATGCCATTTCAGAACTGCGTGCAGCTACATGTGCAATCCTGGTGCGCTGGGGGATGGTCGACATTCGTAGACTGTTGATCCTGGAGACGTGTCTACGCCTGCGTATCTGAAATGCACTCTACTTGATACAATGAGAAAATGTCACAAGGAAGATGGTTATTAGCGTGGAAAACAACCTGGCTTTAATTATTTAACCACTACAATTTGACTAGCCTATATACAATTTATCGTGGAAAATTCCACATGCAATTGTCAGTAACATAAATACTGTGTGCTATTGGAGTGTACTGACTGCTGAAAAAACATGCCGTATTTAACAAGGAAAACGATCCGTTATTTAGTCCAAGTGCGGTAAAGTAAGTTTTATATAAGGATATTCCGATTTTCGACTTCAAGAGCTCACGAACGAAACATCTAAATAAGATAACACATTCTCAACCCTGAAAACATAGTCGGTCAACTAATACAATCTATTTTTCGTTTTGAAAATTGGAAATCACATTTATCTCTGGCATTCCATAGCTGGATGAGCGTTTAGGGACCGTCATAAAAGTATAGAGACGAGAAATTTAAGACATTCAAAATGTCAAAAGCTACCGACCAACGTCAATAATGGCCCTTAAACCTACTCCCCTGTCCCGAGACTCATATGAAGACCATACTATTCCTTTCAGGCTCGGAAATGTAGCATCTGCTTAATTTTGGTGAATTGTTTAATGAAAAAATTTAGTAGCTTCTCAACTATGCAGCAGAACTCTGGTGGAAATTCCCGTTGGAATTTGGTGATTGTCTAATTGTCTGTACCAATCTGTACCACGGTTGTCATCTCAACCATCTTGCTGCCAGCTTGACCATCTCCAAACCAGCTTCAAGCCAGGTTGGAACAGAGATTGAATTTCCATCAATGAAAACACTAAAACTTGCACCGCATTTTGCCAGACATCCTCTTATGCCTGACATTTAAACTAGGTTAAGGTTTGGTTCATTTTTTAAAGAATTTTCTAAAAATAGATTTCCAACTCTGAAGTGTCAACTGTTACTAAAGTTCTCTTCCTCATTGTCTACTGAAATCTTTCCCCCTAATTAAATAAACCAAAATGAATCCCGGTCCAATTTCCAAATATTAAGGTTGTACTATTTCCATCTATTCTGTGATGTGTGGCTACTAGATTTTTAAATTAAACTGAGGCAAAACTTCCGCTTATAAAATATGTGATATGAGCTGTTGATGGCTCCTAATCTTGTCGAGTTGGATTTACTTCTATGTTTGTGAAGGTATTGATTTTTTAAAAGAAATTCATTTCTGGCTGTGAACTTTGTAGACGGTCCCTTACGCCAAGAGTAGCTCTCTTTTGTCGGCTCTCTTTAGTCAAAGTCCACTGACAGAGATGAATATCGGAAATAATTTGTGATATGTATGATTTACAGTGTCCTTCGGGAGCAATTGTAGCCGGCAGTCCTTATATCAAAATATAAAACGGTTTCATCCTGCAGACTGATTCCTGTGGGCGTGGTTTTCGCCTGTGACCTGTTCAACTTCTTATAGAGACTTCGAGAACGTTCTTTTTGTTCTTCACTGAAGTGATCAGAACAATGGCATCAGCAAAACGGACAGCGAATGACCTTGTCACCAAGTCGAACAATACTGGTGCTTAATCTGTTTGGACGCCTTTTGGTTTCTCACCTAATGAAAAAGAGTAACCTTTTAATTTAAACAAGGTTATTTGCCGCTTGTGCCGGTGTTGAAAGTTTAGTTTTTCCACAGTCGCATGGGTTTAAAGAGTAGCCTAGAAACAAGAGTTATCTAAAATGTCTTCAAGAGCAGACATTGGAGACGTCTGAAGATGGGATGAGAAGGCTCGCCAAGAAATAGCTATAGAATGAGTGTAAAATTGAAACGCCCCTACAATTTGTTAAACCGGAAATTGTGATCTTCACGGAAACACCTCGCTGAACACGAGGATTCGTTGAATGCGTATCCGCATCTGACTGACAGGTACCAGTGAATAGTTCGCATTTATTTTTATTTATCGTCAGAAAAAAAGTGTAGGAACGCACCCCTCCTGTTTTTCGCAGTTTTGCGTCGGAGGCTGTGGATTCGAGGTTTTTTATCGTGCAATTATTGCTTCGCATATTTAACTTCGGCACATGTACATAGTTTGCATTTATAGCTATATTTTAATTATTTCTCATTGGAAAACGACAAAAAATTCAATCATTTTATTTTGTACTTAATCTTTGTCGAATTTGATTGTCTTATTCTGAAGGAAAAGAATGAGTGAATGCAAAATGATGGTAAAGTGTTACTAAGTTTTTCCTCCCGCAACGAGGATGAACAGCGTACTCTAATTTTGTTGTCGGCAATTTAAGTCCAATTTAAGTGATGGACCGGGAGTTAAATTTGAAATGATGCCACACTGTCAAGTCATCTGTAACACTCTTTTTTTGTAGGCACCAAAAATGGAACCCGTCAGAATAAACAGCCCGGATGTCCGGTACACTGACAAGCACATCGAGGCTCAGTACGATTACCACACTACAACGGTGTCATGCGACGATGGCAAATATACGGTAACTCAAATTATTCAAAAACATAATTATTGTGAAGTAGACTTTCATATGGGGGGGGGGGGGGGCGTTAGACTGGCTGCAATCCTTTGTTATATGGAATGATATGTGTAACGGTTTCTTTGGCATTTTAAAATAAAAACCTGAACAACAGAGTTCACCTGCGCATTTATTTATTTTGCTAAAGGTATTGTGTATGTAAATTCTACCTACTTTAACGGGGATCGTTAATTTACAGACAAACTGACAGATTCGTGTACTTGAATTCTATCTGTGGCTCTAGTGGAAAGAGGATATGACGTATGATCTGTGAACGTCGGAAGTGTGCTCTTCCAGGGGTTCTCTTCTAGCCTAACAGTTGGATACGTCAGACTACGGTTTCCAGGAAGGTCTTCCTATGTTTGCAGCATCAGGATATTATTTTTCAGTCTTCCCATATGCGGGTGAAACATATTAAGTATTTGCTTATTTGCCACTTACAGAAACAAAAAATATTTTTGTTTTATATTTGCCAATGCATATTTCCTCAGCCACTACTGTATTTGCATTCCTTAACAGCCATCCCTAGTGGTGCTCATGTTTTCTTGGTTACTAAATGAATTATACATTCCTACTCATCATTGCTATGCAATCTGGTACATATGTAGGTATCCTTTCTGTTTTTAAATACATATGCCATTTTGTGGCTTTAATGTACTCCTTCCCTTTTTTGCACAAAATACCGCACATGAATCATAATGGGGGGGGGGGAATTTTTTAAAATCACACTAACCCCTCACCCCTCTCGTAACCTCGGTCCCCAGGTGACCCCCCTCAGCACCCGCTTCACCTTCCGCACAGAGCGCACGGTCCCCAGGTTAGGGGTCATGCTGGTGGGGTGGGGGGCAACAACGGCACCACCGTCACGGCCGCCGTCCTGGCCAACCAGCTGGGCCTGTCCTGGAGAACCAAGGACGGGCTGAAGGTAAATGGGGGAGGGGGAGGGGGAGGGGGAGGGGGGGGGTGCTGGTTTCGGGGGGGGGGGGGGGAGGGGGGCGGGGTACAGTGAAATGGAGAAGGGTGCTGTATAACGCTTCTGATATCTGGCCGTAAACACACGCCTTCCCCAAACTCCCCTTAAGGCGATATGGCACAGGAACCCGGGGCATATCATGGGTGTTGGTGTGGTAAGGGGGGGGGGGTACTCAGCACTGCACAGAGTGGAGTGCCAGTAAACCCCCCCCCCCGGAGCACAGTGCATCGAGCAGTTGATTTTGACACCCCTAAATGTCTTGGCTGTGCCTCTGGTCGATGTATTCAGCTTTTTTCACCCTCGTGATGGCCTGCTTTGCTGGCATTGAAACTTACTTGGTCCTCAATGGTTGAGAGACAGTAGCAACAGACTCCAAATGCTAATTTCGCAGCTAGCATCGAGACCTCCCTCTAGACCTTTTGTTAGCTTTCTTGTGCAAGAGCTGATGACGCAAAGACACGCAGCTGGCCAAGAAACAGCTGAGTCATCAGTTGTCCCATTACTATTGCTCCCATAAAATGTAGACAGTGCATTGTGTGCAGGAGCATTGATGCACAGAGAATACCCAAATCTATTCTGGTAGCCAGGATTAATGGCTTGCCCTGTTCCTAAGTGTATTTCTCTCCGATCATGCACTGCTACTTTGCAAATGGCCTATATTTAGCTGTCACTGTCCTTTATTGGAAATGTTTTAGCACTGGGGGGTTACCAGGATTTTTTTAAATGGGGGGGGGGGGGCGCACAGTCTCAGTAAGAGGGGCCACACTCTCACCAACCGTTTATATTAGCCAATGGTAATGTGCTATTTTTGGTGGGAAAATTATTTAAGCCAATGCAATCCATTGCAGGGCTGCCCATCTACTGTCCTGTGGGTTTTACTTTTCAACCCTAAGTTGGCACACCTGATTCTCCTAATTAGCATCTCAATGAGCTCTCTCACTGTTGAATGGGGTGTGCTTTTTTAGGGTTGGTGTGAAAAGGTACAGGACGGTAGATCTCCGGGAACAGGCTGACCCTGTTCTATTTGGACTGCTAAGCCTCCCCAACTAACACAAAATGTCCTCAGTGTTGCTGAAATGTAGTGGAACAACGGAACAACCCAGTATCACTGTGAGGACATTGGTGTAAAAAGAGCCCTATGTGCTTCTCCTGTCCATCTTTCTTGTACCTGCATATCTTTACCGTACTCTTACTTTACTTACCTAACCCTAACTCTAACTCTTCACCCCCCCCCCCAGAAACCCAATTACTTTGGCTCCCTACTGCAGGCCTCTACGGTGTGTCTAGGCACAGGTCCTGAAGGAGAGGTTTACGTGCCTTTCCGGGACCTTCTACCCATGGTGCACCCCAATGACATCGTCTTTGATGGTAAGATGGCCGCCTTGTAGAGCCATTCACAAAGCTGAGTAGGGAGAAGGGTCTACCTGCAGCTTGCAGACTCCCTACAAAACGCGCCCACCGGTACAAGACACATGGGTGCAAGGCGTGCCCCCCAATGCTTTGGAAGCGCAGAGATGCATCGCTAGAAGACCCCCCCCCCCCGTCCCCTGTCTGCCAG
Organism: Anguilla pacifica; assembly: GCA_039654925.1. Lineage (NCBI taxonomy): Eukaryota > Metazoa > Chordata > Actinopteri > Anguilliformes > Anguillidae > Anguilla > Anguilla pacifica. The sequence goes on along the minus strand of CM077287.1, from coordinate 7,135,196 downwards.
TGTGTCTGTACGGTGGGCGTGTCTTGTGCTGATGGGTTTCTATGTGGGCCTGTTTTGTACTGACTGGCGTTTTTTGTCGTGAGTGCAGGCTGCAGATGGATATGCTTGTGAACAGGGGCTTTTGTGTTCCCCGCTCAATGCTAGCTTGTAGTTTCACTTGCAGCGCTGTCTTTGTGCAGCTGTAGTGACAGTGCTGTGCCACTTTATCTGTTTCAGCCTGCGCAGGGCAAGCTAAACAAGCTAAATGTGAAAACTTAACTTCTGAACAATGTATACTGTTCCTGTGAAAAACATCGCATGAGTAACTGGGACGTATCCCCTGTGCTGCCTGTGTCCTCCAGGTTGGGACATCTCCTCCCTGGATTTGGGGCAGGCAATGGAGCGGGCCAAGGTGCTGGACTGGGCCCTGCAGGAACAGCTCCGCCCCCATATGGCCAAGCTGAAGCCCAGGCCTTCCGTGTATTACCCAGAGTTCATTGCGGCCAATCAGAAGGACAGAGCTGATAATCTCATCACTGGAACCAAGGCAGAGCAGGTATAGCACTGGGAAATGGCTTGGCTTGGCACACAAGACATTCAAGTCAAGTCAACTTTATTTATAAAGCACATTTACAAACAACTGGCGTTGACCAAAAGTGCTGTACACGTTCAGTAATTAAAAACAGAGAAAAAAATAAAAAGGAGAGAACACAAGAACCGTAATATGACTTGTTGGTGATATGACTGTGGTTCGTTCGCTTTACCTTATATAAGATATAAGCCCTGCAGTCAAATCTGAAATTGACCCATCTTTACCAGAAAAATATACAAAATGAGTTAAATTTTTTTTGCAGCTTAAGCATGTTCTTTAGCAAATGCCGGTCAGTTTCAGATTTGAATGCAGGGCCATATCTTAGCAAATGTGAAAAGCGACTGAACCGGTGTGATATTGCAGGGTGCTTCACGTTCCCCTTTAATGGATTGCTTTGTTGCACTGGGTATTTGCGCTTATTTTGGGAACTGAAACCTTGTACAGCATGTGCTTCTGTTGCCTTAACCGTGTCCCTCCTGAAAACGACTTGGTCTCCGTGGGACTTCCTGGTTAAGTATTACAGTGGAACTTTCCAGTTAAATAAATGATAAGTAAAATAAAATGCAAATAAAGGGCAGAGAACGGTATCTACTCCCCGTCTAAGTTCACCATCAGCCTACCGAGACAGAGTGTAACAGAACACGGGCAGTTCCCAAACGCTGATTAATTTAGGAGTGCATCTCAAAGGCCTGCTCTCTCAGGGTTGTCAGGGTCAAACACTGTTGTCTCTCTGTCCCTCTCTCTCTCTCTCTCGTTGAGCGATCGGTTGTGCGGGAGGCTCGGGGTGCTTTTTGATCTACGTCCCTGGGGTACAGTGCAAAACACAAGTGTTAAACTCTCCTTGGTTAATTTCCTATTTCGGGCAAGCAAAGCTTGCAGTTTGGATCACAGGGAGGAACAGGATACAAGAGGAGGGGGGAGGTAACGGATCCATTGCTGGTTTTTAGGGGGTTGGTTTTAGAACGTATTTGTATGGAGCACAGTTTGCATATAACATTAGTTTGCATAGCAAAATAAGTAACTTCCAGAAAATTTGGAGTGTAAATGAGGTGGTCTCCATGGTGGATGATGAAGGGGGCCGCAATGTACGTTTCTTAGCAACAGTATCCGAGACATGGGTCGAATTGGAATGGTTTTGTTTTTTTACTCTGGTTTTATTGTGTTTTTACTTATTTATGTTATTTATCGGTTTTATCAATGCTTTATTGGATGTCTGTTTTCTGATGGTCTATTGTTCTGATGTATTGTTCTGTATGGCTTTTATTGTGGTTTCGTTTGTTTCTTTTTTAATCTTTCTGGGGTTTTCTTTTTAGAGTCTTTTAGGAACATTGACATGGAATTACTGCTTGTTTAGTTGTTCCTGCAATTATTTTTTGTGATGTTCAAATGAACGGGACAAAAATTTGATTTGTGTGTTTTCTCTCTCTCTCTCTTTCTCTGTCTCTCTCTCCCCTTCTCTCTCTCTCCGACTCTGTTACAGTTGGACCAGATCCGCAGGGATATCCAGGACTTCAAGCAGAAGAGCGGCGTAGACAAAGTCATCGTGCTGTGGACCGCCAACACCGAACGCTTCTGTGACATCATGCCCGGGGTCAACGACACCGCCAAAAACCTGCTGGCTGCCATCCAGGTATGGGGAAAATTTGGTTATTAATATGATTCAGTTCAACTTTAATTTTCAAATTTATTTGGCAAGCAGTCATTTCTGTAAAATTCCACTGAAAGCAACAAGGATGAGGTGGGGTGTAGATCGTTTTACATTAATCTATGTAAGAAACTAAATGGGAGAATGGAATTAAGCTTGTTGTTTCTCTTAATGGCAGCACTATTAATGCACAAGCCATAGAAAGAAACAGAGTATTTATGGTCTCTGCAGCCAGATTAGCACATTTTACCAGAGTAGTTTTAGCTCACGAAAGTAATTATTAGTGTATTGTGTCTCATTGTCCTCTAGGGGGCAGCAATACTATCAAAACAAGGGTGGACTGCAGTTGGGAACTTTTGAAGAAGCTGTACACTGCAGGAGGGAAGCAGAATTACTGTTCTTGTATCTAGGCCAGGCAGAGTTTAAATTTCAGAATTTCTTCCAGAAGTTTGTTTGGGGGGGCCGGCTCCCCCCCCCCCCCCCCGCCCCCCGCCCCCCGCCCCCCCCCCCCCCCCAAGGGGTTCCACTCTGTTTTCACTTACGGGTTACAGTTAGGGGGGGAAACACGGGGGTTTGGGAAACGGTATATGCTTTAATTCTCAGCTGCTGATCCCTGGAACCCCAGGATGCAGGTTCTTACTTACCCCCGCCTTTGCCCCCCCCCCTCCTCCTCCCCCCCTCCCCCAGACGGGTGCGGAGGTGTCCCCCTCCACGCTCTTCGCCGTGGCGAGCATCCTGGAGGGCTGCGCCTACATCAACGGCGCCCCGCAGAACACCTTCGTCCCCGGGGCCGTGGAGCTGGCCGTGCAGGAGGGGGTCTTCATCGGCGGGGACGACTTCAAGTCCGGCCAGACCAAGATCAAGTCCGTGCTGGTGGACTTCCTGGTCAGCGCCGGCATCAAGGTGAGCGGCAGCCCTACCTTACCTGGCCCAGGTGTCGGAGTCGCAGACGACCGCGTACTGCTCGTCCCCGGCAACGAGCCCCGCGCCTCACGGGAGGGTCTACCCGGCGTGAGCGCGTGGGCCCCTACGGCACGCTGACTTCCTAACAAGTACACTTAAGTACACTTAGGGCTGAGGGAGCCAAATTATCTGTCCCTAATTGTAACTATGGCAACCAGTCGCAGGTTGTTTTGATGTAATCCGCACACGCCTGTGTCCGGAGGGGAGAAGGATCCGGTCCCGCGACGCGGTGAACACGTGAACACTTCTCCTTTCATTCGGATGAAATGCGGGTGGAGTTTTCCGTTGCGCTGGAGGGTACTGTCATGAACTCGTGTGTAGGATGAGGCGGCTTTCCTCTCTGGACCTCAGGGGAAGGGCGTGTGAGGCTGCGGCTGGCGCGCTGCCCCACTCCTGATGCGCCGCCGCGGCGCGGTAGGGAGCGGCGGGCGGATCAGCGGGAGGAGCAGCAGGAGGAGCTGTGGGTGGAGCGGGAGGGGGGAGCAGTGGGCGTGGCAGGGGGAGGAGTAGTGGGCGGAGCCGGGGAGAGGAGCAGTGGGTGGAGTGGGGGGGGAGTGGCAGCAGGCGGATCAGCGGGAGGAGCGGGGGGGAGCAGCAGGTGGATCGGCGGGGGGAGAGCAGCAGCAGGAGGAGCGGTGGGCGGATCAGCGGGAGGAGTGGTGGGAGGAGCGGGGGGAGAGCAGCAGCAGGAGGAGCGGCGGGCGGATCAGCAGGAGGAGCGGCGGGCGAATCGGGGGGGGATCAGTGGGTGGAGCGGGGGGGAGAGCGGCAGGAGGAGCGGCGGGCGGATCAGCGGGAGGAGCAGTGGGTGGAGCGGGGGGGAGAGCGGCAGGAGGAGCGGCGGGCGGATCAGCGGGAGGAGCAGTGGGTGGAGCGGGGGGAGAGCGGCAGGAGGAGCGGCGGGCGGATTGGCGGGAGGAGCAGTGGGTGGAGCGGGGGGGAGAGCGGCAGGAGGAGCGGCGGGCGGATTGGCGGGAGGAGCAGCGGGTGGAGCGAGGGGGAGAGCGGCAGGAGGAGCGGCGGGCGGATTGGCGGGAGGAGCAGCGGGTGGAGCGGGGGGGAGAGCAGCAGCTCGGGGGCGGCGGGTGAAAAGTGCGCTGTTCCAGCTGGCCTCGCCGCGGCGGGTTTGGCGGTAGTCCCACGTCTCTGGCTCTGGGCCCGGGATCTCAAGGAGTGTCAGCGAGTTCGCTGTGGCGCTGTTCCATCCCCCGCCCCGTCCCCCCCCCCTCGCTCCCGCGTACGGCCCAGCGCGCCAAGCCAGACCCCAGCGTGTTTACCGCCAGGCTCAGACTTACTGCCGGCCTCCTCGCGTTCTGTCGAAAGCGGCCAATAAGAGGCGGACTCAAAATGTCAGTCTCGTGTGAGGGGATTGTGGAAGATATTTCAGATTTCAGACAGATCAGATTAACGTAGGTCATTGCCCTTATTTGGAAAAATAGGACACTTTGAAATGTTAATTAGCCGGCCCTCTTGAATATGCAAGCTGAGCACTACCGCCGTCATCGAGCGTGGATACAAAAATAGCTTCAATAAGCAGGAATATAAAGCGGTTTTCTGAAAGCGTTTTTACAAAGGGAGACACAAGGATGAGTCCCTGACACGATCTCCTCTTCCTCCCTCCGTGACGAGCGCAGCCCACCTCCATCGTCAGCTACAATCACCTGGGCAACAACGACGGCCGGAACCTGTCGGCACCGCAGCAGTTCCGCTCCAAGGAGATCACCAAGAGCAACGTGGTGGACGACATGGTGCAGTCCAACCCCCTCCTCTACAGCCCCGGGGAGAAGCCTGACCACTGTGTGGGTAC
>CM077287.1:7112710-7127710 GCA_039654925.1 Anguilla pacifica | reverse complement strand
CACTGAAAAAAAAATGAATCTCATTGCTTTCCCTCGTTCATTTGCGGTTTAAAAATGTACTTCATCACAGATTGCACATTATTTTTTGAGACCAGAGACTACGGGGGCTACTCTATGACTCTTACATATCGCTACAACAAAAGGAAGTCTTTCATCGTTCGTTTATATTGTGTCTTCTCTAGGTTGGTTCTTGTTCAGGGTTAGTGGGAGAAATCGGTCACTGTGACATTTTGAATGTAAAACAATCTACCATAGTTTTGCCACTGTACCCGCATTCTTTTCTTTAAGGTAAAAAGTCACTGAACGATGGTGATTTTTAATACTTCTTTTACATGTACGTACACGTATGTTCTCTTACCTGGGGTAAGTATATGCCCGGTATAATGTGAGCTTGCGCTGTTTGAAAAAGAGAGTATTTTAATCTGCTGTATTGTTAAACATTTTGGTGTATTTTGGAATATTAACGTTGTTTTACATGACTTGAGTACACAATCCGAAAATAAATCCCAACCTGACCCAATGCTTCTTGTGTTGTTTGTGTCCCAACATAATGTCCAGTTTAAGGTTTGGACAGGTAAGTCCAGAAATGTTTAACAGTATTGATCATATCGAATTCTGCAAGTAATGTTTTCCACCTGAGCTTTGGTGTTATTAAGACACGGCACGGCAAATTAAAAATCAACTGTCCAAAATTTCAGTATTCTGCCTCTGTTTCTCAAGAGGGTGTCATTTTTATTTTCTGGTCCACTTCCCCTTATCAACGTTTGAGGTCAAACGGAAGTTTGTCGTTGTCAGGCCGCAAGCGCCTGTCAGCACTAAGGCCCCCGCTAGTCCCCCCCCCCCCCCCCTTCGTTGCCATGCAACTTAGACCAACAGCACTCAGCACTTTGGCCTAAGAACATAGCAGTATATTGTACGTACAACTATAAGGAGGGAATCAAGTCATGCAGAGGTGCTTTATAATGCTTTATTTTTGGTTTGTTTGGCTAACTTTTTACACTTGTTGTCATGAAAGGATCTTCGGTGCCTTCTTGGTGACACTGTCCACAGAGCAACACTGGTGTTCTCCACGTTTTGTAGACTCGTCTGCTAAGTGAAGTTAACCTAATCCACAGATGCCGAGAGACTTCTCTCTCGTTCCGTCAGCAAAGTCTTGCCAAACAAAGGAACCCATCATTGCCAGGGTCTCTGCTCAGTCCTCCAATGCAACGACAACTTCACAAACTCCCTCCATATTTTCTCTTCGGTTCTGTGCAGCCATAGACGAGAAGAGATGAGAAATGACCCACATGCGCAACGGGGGGGGGGGGGGGGGGTCACCTCTTGCTCTCCCCTTCTCGCTTACGTACTTCCAAACTTAAACGAAAGCAGCTTCTGCTTACCATAAGAACCCTTTTGGTCCTGGTAAAAAAAAAACAAGGAAAGATTTGCTCGGTACATCAAGCAAAACAAGCATTCGGGGCATGTAAATCCATTCCTTTCACTGAAAATGGTTTAAACAGAGCACCGAGGCTCTTTATTTTAGAAACCTGTAAAGCAGGGGTGTAAAATATTCCCCGAAAAGGGCCGGTGTGGGTGCAGGTTTTTGCTTTATCCCAACAGAACAGCACCTAATTCGACGGATTAACTGACCATGGTCACTGATAAGTAGAATCGGGCGTCTTAGTGTTGGGCCAAAACAACAACCTGCACCCACACCGGCCCTTTTTGGATAGGACTGGACACCCCTGCCGTAGAGCATTTGGATTATTAGAAATTTTCTTTCTGGCTACCAGCCATGTGCACAGTGTTGCACGGGACATTTCTCCAGCTGAAGGTTCCGTTACACCTATGGGCAAGCGGCCAAGTATGCACCTCTATCAGTCCTAATGGCCAGTCTCATTATTATCTTCTGAATAAAAGCATCTGCCAAATGATTTAAATGTAATACTAAATGTCTGCAATTCTGTTTAAAGAGCCATTTACTTATGTACGTCTTGCATATCTGTATAATTTAATTCTACTGAATTATTATTAAATATTGTTTCGCATTTCAACGGTGGGACTCTTTCAAGCGTCATTCGTTTCTGTACCAGCAGCTACAGTAATGAAAAACTAAATGTAGTCACTTCGCTCAGCATTGTAAAATTCGAATTGCCAGTGCTTGTGACCCACCTGCGGCCGTCCCGGCACCGCAGGCCAGGGTCGGAGGCTTGAACCCCCGGGCCCCGTGCACTTTCGGGGCAGCGCACCTGCTCGTGCTTCCTCAGACTGGGGCGACGGTTGAAGCCAAGGTGGCGGTACCGGCAGTGGAACCGCCGGTGGTTCAGATAAACGGTAAATGGACTGCATTTATATAGTGCTTTCATCCAAAGCACTTTACAATTGAGGCCTCTCATTCGCCAGAGCAGTGAGGGGTTAGGTGTCTTGCTCAGGGACACTTCGACACGCCCAGGGTGGGGGATCGAACCGGCAACCCTCCGACTGCCAGACAACCGCTCTCACCTCCTGAGCTATGTCGCCCCTAGGTGGGCGCGCCGGTGCTGTAGGAAGACCGAGCGGCGGCCGAAGCTCCTCCCGCAGTCCTTCTTCTCCGCAGACGAAAGGCCGCTCCCCACTATGGGTGCGCTCGTGCTCCTTCAGAGAGCCCTCCCGTTTCAAGCTACACCCACACGCAGGACAGCGGTAAGGCGAGGGGTCTCTGTGGAGTGAACACGCTCCTGCTTTTTATGAGGCAGGCGGGCCGCCCGCAAGGGGAGAGGATAGATGGCCGTGCGCACAAGTCTGGTGTTTCGGGACGTCCCGCTGAAGCACTTTCCGCAGATGGGACAGGCGTAAGGTCCTGAGGTCCGAGTGGGCCAGTCGGTGCTTGATCAGGTCCGCGAACCTCTTATGGCACTGTGGGCAAATGGACTGGTAAATGGACTGCATTTATATAGCGCTTTTATCCAAAGCGCTTTACAATTGATGCCTCTCATTCACCCATTCACACACACGCTCGCACACCAACGGTGAAAGGCTGCCATGCAAGGTACCAGTCAGCTCGTTGGGAGCAATTAGGGGTTAGGTGTCTTGCTCAGGGACACTTCGACATGCCCAGGGCGGGGGATTGAACCGGCAACCCTCCGACTGCCAGACAACCGCTCTTACCTCCTGAGCTATGTCGCCCCCACTCGTAAATGTCGCCCCCACTCGTAAAGCCTCTCATTACTGTACACCCGCTGACGCTCCTACGAAAGGAGGATGGAGTAAAGTATCAGGGAATTACCATTAAACTGCTATAAACAAGCATTTGTTTTTCAGCAAACAAGCATTTCTGAGGGGTCGTACCAATACCACATACTGTGTAAATATTGCATTGCTCTATACCAGTGGTCTCCAACCCTGGTCCTGGAGAGCTACAAGGTCTACTGGTTCTCAATAGTGACTCTCCACTTCATGAATCAATTAGAGCAGTTGATTACACAGTTAACTCAACTCACCAGGTGTCTTGGGTCTCAATTGGGTGCTGATTTTAAGGCGAGAACAAAAACCAGCAGACCCTGTAGCTCTCCAGGACCAGGGTTGGAGACCACTGGTATAGAGCAATGCAATATTTACACAGTATGTGGTATTGGTACGACCCACGGCTCTATACTCTCCTACCTGGAAATTCAAACTTTGTTTAATGTCCTTGCCGAAAATTCCACAGTGGAACACCTTTGGGTTCCGCTTCCTGGGCCTTGCCAGCTGTTCGGTTTTCCTGCGAGTCTCAATGCACTTCTTTCTCGGAGCTTCGGGCTTTACAGCCCCTGGATCGTTCTCATTTTTACAAATACTCCCGGCAATCGAAAGGTCTGCACAGAGAGAAATGTCATGTTCCGCGTGGTCCAGTTTCAATGTAGAAACACAATGAGCTTAATTTTATATGCGCTTCACTGTAATATCAAAATCTACTCCATTGTCGGGTTTCAACGTGACATTAACGACTGATGTCGGGTTTCACCGGGCAATTAAATTCTCCTGGGTGTTCTCCCGTCACTGTTATCCTGCAATATCGCGAGTGCACCGATTGTGCGGCGATATCAATACTAGTCTCCGGTTCTGGTTTCACCGAGATGCTTTCCGCTCCATCATATGATCCGCAGTTTGTTTCAGAAATCATGCGATCATTGACTTCGGTTTTAACCTGCATTTCCATGTCAAAGGTACGACAAGTGTTACATTGGTTGAATATCAAGTCGGATTATTAATTTTAAAGCAATAATGACACTAGGTCGCCTAAAATTAGATAACGTTACCTAGTTAACATTAGCTTTGTTCATTCGTTTAACAGGAATATCCCCATGCTGCGCGACAATAGGCATTACCTTCTTCTTACGTTTTGTTTAACGACGGTGTAAGTATCACCTGTTCTCTGTTTTACGTTATACACAGCTAACGTCACCTATCTTAAAAGCAACCTGCCACGAAACGAAACTTAAAACAGAACTAGCTTCCGCAACATGACGTACGTATGAGTAGGAGACGTGGGCGTGGTTATTTTGTGGGGCTTTCAGACCCAAAAACTCCATTAACTTTTTACCTTGACAGCCTAACTGAAGCTATATTTGGAAATTTCCCAGCCTTGGATGGGCATGGAACCTATTTGTGTCAGCCCCTCAAAAATATCAACAGCGTTGACAAAATTATGTTAGTTCAAAAACAGGCAAGGGCACAAGACCGTGTACATAATTTTAGAAGTACATAAACTACCAGTCTAGAAGGGCATTGCATAAGGAATCATCCAATATTAAAGCTCGGTTTTTTGTAGGGCCTCTATTTTTTCAAGCTAAAGTTTTTTATTGCTACTTTTGAAAGAGTATATATAAAAATAAATTCACAATAAGCTTGTATGTAATAGCTGAAGCAATAGTTATACCGGGATGCATCATTACATTATATACATCAGATAGAAATAAATCATGTAATTGCAATAATAATGGAAAAAGTACATGAACTGAAGAGGTTATAGTCACCTACTGCAGAAGCTGCCAATGGTCTACACACCCGCTCTTTGTACTTTTACGAGTTAAATGGCATCATTTAAGCTGGGCATAAACCCCCATGGGGCCCTTCTGCTTCTGACAAACTTCCACTGTCGTCATAGCACCCCAAAACTCAACCCCCAGAGGGACCCCAATGCTCGGGGCCCCAGGCAGTTGCCTGTCTTACCAGATCACAGGATTAGCCTTGGCGTTTACGCTACTCCAGCGACTCTGAATATGTAGGTGTGAGCGCATCTATATGTGCCAAAATCCATCTTTCCATTCCTAGATGTACCGGAGAGAGGGAGAGTGCAAAAAAGAGTGGGTCTGCAGGAAAAAAAGGCAAAGAAGAAAGGGGGAATAGTCAGTTGGAACTCATTTTGTTTAGATGTGTGAAATTACAAAGGAAGGGAGCAAGAATGCTTCTGTTTAGACGGGGTCTCCCTCATCATGGTGGTTTTTTTTCTTCTTTTTCTTAGCTTCGCTTAAGAACACAGACTTTACTTTTATATTTCTGACTGCTGTCATCATAGAAAGGAAACTGACTTTGCGCTCAACAATACAACATCAACCCATCCGACCAAGTGCATGCCAACCTAGCAACATGACATGTAAAACTATCCGGACCAACCACTGTTTAGCAAGATTAAAATGTATTAGAATATACATACCTATATAAAACTCCTGGAGTAACTGAAAACTTTGAACTCTGTATTGGTTGCTCTCCGCTCCTGAGTTTACATTAAGGCTGTCTTGGGACTGCACTTCATGCTTTCTGATGTCTGGACCCGTCATCTTCCAACTGTCTTTACCCAGTTCTCCTGTTAGCCCGTGAGGGACATCTGCTGGTGCATGAATGTCATGTCAAACGGATCTAGAACTTTTTAAGCAGTTTTGAAAGGAACACACATGCTGCGTTGAATGTGTGAAAAAGAACAGTAGGTTGTATGAGTCAAATGTAGTGTTGTATAGACAGTATTTATATAAGTATTTATATACGACTTGCAACTTCTAATGTAAATTATTAGTTGTGATTATCCTGTACCAGCAGATGTTATCACTACAAGTTTTTTTCATTTTTTTGAACAGTTCCAAGTTTTTGAAGATGCACCTGTCAGTTTCTTGTGAAGCCGGTCCTCACAAAGGCACTATTGCTCGTATATCAGAATCTTCTCGGCTCTTCGAACAAATCAAAATAAGGAAGCAAAACCATGCGTTGAGCATCTGGCTGTGCTTAGATAGCATCTTCACTCATTGAAGTGAGATTGATGCTGCAGACATGTAATTGGCTGTGTTGCAAAAACACCTTGCACCAGGCGATAAAGAAGATGGCCTACGTGCTTCAAGCAAGCTAAATAAGAGGACTGGATAGGTGCTCAACAGCCAGGGTGGTCAAACTAGTAAAGAAAAAACTCCTAGCCTGGAATCTTCATGGGGACTGGCCCAAAATAAGTATGTGTGCTCCAGTGTTCCTTATTTAAGTGTTCAGTGTTCCGGTAAGATGTTTTTTACTCTACCTTGCACCAAGCATTTGGCTTTGATTTGGTGACATCTCAATCACTGAACTGCACTTATTATGGCATACCATGTGTTTGACTGTGCACACAAGGAAAAAAAGACACTGGAGGAATTATCATGCACCAAGCTTCAGACAGTGCAATGGTGTCATCTTAACTGGTTTAAGTGACCACACATACATAATATTGTTATAAGAGCAATATGAACTGTTCCCTCCACGTCTCCTTGTTTTTAATATAAGGAACTGTAATTGTGTGTTGTGTGTCTGGCTGTGGATCTTGAAAAGATAAACATTTAAAAAGACACCCATGCCAACATGCCAACACCTTCTGTGTGTGTCATGCCTTGACCTTCGACATGCAAGACATGTTCTCACAGAGGATTAATGTGATACTTGCACTAACTTCCTACAGTGCTCACTGGTGGAAACACTATAAGCCATTGAAGAGTAGGATTTTTGGAATGTTTTTTTTTTGTTTTGTTTTTGTTTTTGCAAAATTATGTTGGTGTCCTAGAATTCCATTGCTTTCAGTCACCAGTAGTGATTGTTACCTCAGCACTAGAATTTTCAGTTAAAAACATTCTAATCACACATTTGATCTTGCACCTTCAAGGAGTTTAACACGTCACAGCTGCCAGTTGCTGCCCATCCCTGGAATGGCTGGCATGTACATGGAATTTGGAACCTTGCATACCAGCTAGCCTTGACACTTGGTCTCCCCATGGGGAACCAACATATAAAAGAGGCCAAAATGCAGGCTTCTTCCCCTTACCATTGGTGCACTCAAGCCTATGGCGAAGTAGGACTGGTCTGGTCACGGTTTTCTGATGGACTTTGAAGATGCAGCCACTGCATTTTTTACAGTTCCTCTGTGCCCCTCTGAAAATATAGTATTCTATATTTTCTATAGTATTCTATATAGCAATTCATGCACAATTAATGTAGTACTACTTTATTCAATGAATGTTGAATTTCAGGAACAAGCATTTCATTTCCTTTAGTTGCAGCTCCATTCCAGTTCCACTTGATTTATGTTACACTTATCTTGATGTTTTTTTAACATCAAGAATGCAGATATTACTTATTTTTCATTTACACTGAGAGCAAAGAAACAAGTTTATTTGCAGTTGTATCATTTTATTTCACCCTTAAAACAAAAGATGACACTAAAGTAACGACAGCAGTGTGTGTCGAGGCCATATGGAGGGCAGTGAGAGCTGCTCCTATCTTGCAGGACAAACGGCCATATGTGCCATGCCCAAGTCTGCAGGAGATATCCTTTGCTGTGACAGCGACCAGCTGCTCAAAGATCGACCAATTAGTTTATTAGAGCATTTTGTGTATGCATTGTCATTTGGGCTAGCTGTGTATGGGAATGGCAGTGTGTGCAGTCTTAAATGCATAGGTATGTCTGATTAAGAGAATGCATTTTCTGGAAAGTTTTAAGGAGAATTTGTGGATATGCAATGATGGCAACAAAGTAAAACAGTACTTTAACATTCATTTTACGGTTATTGCAAATATACCACATGTTATCTGCTGTAATGCCAGTCAACTGAAGACGAAAACTATGGAATGAGAATGGAGAAACGAAAGCTAATGAAAAAGTAGCAGGGGGCAACTCTCTTCGTTCTCCGGTCTCGCCTTTTCCTCTATTTCACAGCTTGTTCTCAGTATTTGGCTTTTGTTTGTGCCTAAGCAAAGAGGGGAGGCGCATCCGCCGCCGGGAAATGGTACAGCCCGCCCATTTGCCGTTATTGGCACCGGGGGGACTCGATTCAAACTTTTCCCGTGGAGTACAGAAGCCCACGCTTGTCGTCACCGTCGCCGAAGGGAGGGCGTACTAGTATGACAAACCGGCTCTGTCCCTCGTAGCTGTCAATATCTCCTAAGTACGGTGGCAGGACTGAGTTCCTCTCCCCATCGTTTCTGTGTTTGTGGTAGTGGCCAGTTTTACCCGTTTTTTTTCACGCCGGCTCAAGATGGCGGCGGTACAGCTGAAGGGTACTAGCCGCTCGGATTGAGTAGTTTTTAATCATAAAGAGATAAAAAACAAAATATTAATTCGGGAAATTAGGTTTAAAGAAATTATTTAGAACTTGCCCACCCCTGAATTATCACAATCGGATCTTTGTCATCGTGTTGACAGAATTTTCTGTCAAAATGTTCACGATCTAGCTGGCTAGCTCGCTGGCTACCACAGGACACCGGAGAGAGGTGGAGAATGGGAGAGAAGCTGGAACTCAAGTTGAAATCGCCGGTTGGAGCCGAAGCAGCGGGCTACCCGTGGCCATTACCAGTATATGTGAGTTATATATTCATATCCATCATAAAATATTTCAAGCAGCAATTAATGGATTACAATAAACAAATATATCATTCAACTTGAAGGCATGCTGACCAGCAAGTTACATGACTACTTGCTGAATGGTAGCTAGCAGTAGCTAGCTAGTGTTGGTCATTTTGGACATCATTAGCCGGCTAGCTATAAGTTTTTACCGAAATAGCTGTTTGGTGATAACTACTGGATTAGAAGTAGTAACAAACGCAGTAAACCTTGTTAGCAGTAAATACCAGAGCACTAATACTTGGTTGCTAGTCCGCTGGCACCATGGTAGTTTTTAGCACCATGCATGGTAGCTAAGTTACGGAGTTGTACGATAGGCTACTACATGTGTCTGGCTAGGTAGCTAGCTAGCTGATTATAACTAGCTGACTATCTTGAAGAGCAGAGCATTAATGCCGACGGTCTAAATAGGCAAATTCGCTTCGTCTCCGGCCAGTTAGATAAGACAATGTCGTAATTTGAAGGCAATTTGGTTGGTGGCAGTACTTAGTTAAGTAATACCAGCTATTGCTGGCTCCTCGACTTGCAAGTTGCTGCTTAACTACCTAGCTCGCCAGTGTATAGCATGATCGATAAATGGATAGGTACTACTAGATTGTTATCCTGGCTAAACATGAAACTGGACCTGGCTCGGAAATCCGTCTAGACTACTAACCTAGCCATGCATATAGCTTTTTTGCTAATATAGCTTGATAGCTGGTCACCTTGTTGACTTGCTAGATAGTTGGGTATCTATCATACCTACGTTATGTGGCTGTAATTGATAGTTAGTCTAGATATATGATAGTTGGTTTGTTATTCGGTGGTAGAAACTAATTGAATATTGCCATCTATCTAGATGGCTAGACTACCGTTAACGACAATACAGTATTAGTATTAGACACGAGTATATGTTAGATGCTTATGCTTACTACCTTGATCTTTGTCATAGGTCATTAGCTGCGATTGAAGTGTCTGTTTTTTAAATTGGGAGCATTGGCTAGTGAGTTATTGTTTATTACGTGAATTGGCTAAGCTGACTCTTACCTGAAGGCTATCCTTACGGTAGTTTGTTAGCCTAGCTGTCGTGTTTAACTAGAACCACCTATCTAATTAGAACCGCTTGCTAATATAATAGATAATAGCGCTAATGTCAACATTTGTGGTTTTCAATTTAGCAGTTCGCCAAGTGGACATGCTGGTTATTGTATTGCAACGAGCTGCTGTGTACGAGGATAGCTAACGTTGGCTAAGTTATCTGCCTTGATTGGCACACGTATGATCTGAACGGTACAAATGGTTTGCGAATGGGGCTGATTTTGGTGCCTTTGTGAGAGGGTAGCTAAATTATCTTGGGACCTCCTGACGACGGAGAGCTTTATATGGTGGGGGATGGGGTGAGTCTTGGGAAACGGCTAATTGTGGCAGCCGTGAGCAAACGCTGTAGAGGTTTGAAACGATTGCTAGAGCAGGCATTTCTTGTTCCACCGCTAGCTGTGTAAATTACCAAGAAATACGGACGTCGCTTAAGCATTTACATACACAAGCTTGCCATGATATTTATACTGTCATTACGTTGATGTATACTGTACTTAGCGGCGTAATTGCGTGTCGTGATAAAATTCAGATACTGGCGGTTAACTGAACGAACGCTGCTGCGCAATATTTTAATTATTTATTGCACCGCTTTGGGGTCAACTGAGGTAGCGAGAGAAACACCAGAACCTATTGCCAGCTTCGTTTTGTTATTGTGTTCGCCTCAATCCATTTTATAACGTTTCAGATTTACTAAGCGATTACCGGGATGCCTGTATTTCACGAACGACCATTCTGTGCACAGATGAATAACCCAAACATAACCGTTTCACAGATTAAAACGTTGCTGTGCTACGCGCTGAAAAGCTCGTAAATATCGCATATACCCCGGGATTTCAGTCTCCAAGATGAGCGAATGCTTTTCAATCCAGAGGTGTAATTCCATGACGGTTTTAAGTTCATGCTGTTTTAGCGTATGGCTGGGTTATTTCCACATCGGCTAGGCTGCTTTTTTTCAGATGAGCTGAGCTGAGCTGTGGACGTAGTAGGTGCTTGATAATGTTTGTAATCTGGGGGCTGGGGAGTAGCCGGGACAGGACGTTCTGAAAGGCGACCACTGTGAGAGCAATGCTGAGCGCGAGACGGGAAGCTAGGGCGTGTTGACGTTGTGGGACGTTAAATTCATCCCTGCTGGGATCATCGATTAGAGAGCTGGAGGGTTCTGGGCTGCATTTGGAAGAAACAGGATGTGGAGAGTGGAACTGGAATTCCGCTAAAAGTTTTAGTGGAGATTCCGCTGCTGTAGTTAAAACTCTGGGCGAGACGGCATTCCGCACATTTTTATTCGTGTTTTTCACTCCAGAATCAGCCCCCTGAAAACTAGGCTATAGGGATAAGCTGCTCTGATGAAGGACCAGCCCAGGATTTCACTTCACTGTCTGTCGTCCTTATTAAGTCCAGAGTTTGGACGTGGACTTCCATTCAGCAGCCTTTATGATAAGCTTCTGTAGACCCTGTACTGCCCGCTTCTTTTGTCCCCATTGCCACACTGAGATGCACTTGGAAATAGTTGGTCTGATTCAAGTGCTACGCCAGTGTCAAGCTGAGTGAGCATGCTGGTGCCTAGCCCACGTGCTAAGTGGTGGCTTTTCTGAGAAGTGATCGTAAAGCATGCCATCGGACCATGCTCTCTTCCTGTGGTTTTCCGTAGCGTTTCTTTTTGTTGTTCAGACCCATTTATAACTCGGCTTGCTTGTTCGTTTATAATGCCATGCTTGCATGTAAGCTGGCAAGCTGAGGGAATGCACATGTCCGTCTGCTTCAAAACAAAAAAAACTTTCAATATTGATGCAGAATGGAGAAAGGGGCATGCTGAAGGTGGCGGAAGTCATGTGAATCCTACCGCTGAGGCTTTACCCTTGGACTGCCGAGGAAGAGCAGCGTACGTGTGCACATGCCAGTGTTTGATGTGACATCACCAGCTGTGACATCACCAGGGTGCCGGTGATGCAGTGGAAGTGCACTCATCCTGTAGCCAAGAGGAAGCCAGGCTAGGCTGCACACGTACCTGGACATACAGTGCTCCCATCTTAGGGGCGTTTGCTCCCGAAAATTGGACGTGTGCTAACTGGAAAGATGATTTAGGAGCACATCTACTAGTAGGGATGCATTAGTGCGCTCCTAAGTTTTTCAGCTTGGGAGCCCATGTGCCCCGTGGAAAAGCTGTTCGCGTGGAGCCCCGTGTAGCTCTGGCTGCGTAGCAGGAAAGTGGTCTCGAGGCTTTGAGAGGGCCACGTTTGTGTTTGTGCACAAGCGCGCCGGTCTGTTGTTTACGCGGCTGTGCGCGGCAGGGATTTGCTTTCGGCGTGTGTGGGCCAGGTCCTGAGACGTAAAGGTTTGGAGACTCGTGCAGTGTGGGTGTAAATCAGTGTGGAGGGTCACGTGTTCGCCGTGAAACGCAGATGAGAGAGCTTTCGCGGTTTCTCCCTCTACTACGGACGTGTTTCCATTCTGTCGTTTCGCGAGAAACGCAGTTAATGGAAGCATGTGGAAAAAAAACACTTGACGTCAGAGAAAAGCCACGAGCGCTTGTTTCTCAGAAGAAAAAAAAAAAAAAGGAGGCGTGACTTGTGACAACAAATTCTATCTGGGAATGCAGTGGAACAGTAACGAGCATACGTTGCTTGGCTGTAACTTCCAAAACATGGGGGTCTGAGTCAGAAATGTACAAATGACAAACATACGGCGGGGGGGGGGGGGGGGATTTTCACTTTTTTCTAAAGAAGCAAGCACAGGCTGTTGACTCAGTCCGCTGTTCGGGTTTCCCTTTGGCTGACTTGACCTTGTTTCATCAGAGGCTGATAAGAATGTGATTGCGTAATGGCTCGTCTCTGAGAGTAAGGGGGGGGGGGTGGGGGGGTTAGCCGCCCGCGGCTGAACTCTGACTCGCTCTGATGGGGCTCTTCACAAACGGCCCTGTACTCAGTCAGGGCACGGTCAGTCGATCGGCGGGGGGGGGGGGGGGGGCGTCTGACCGCAGAAAAACCGAAACCTCCTGCACAGGCCTGGGTTTGCGTAGTCCCCCCCACCCCCCCACCCCACCCCCCCTCCGTACGACGCCGTGTTAATCCGCGTCACCCTGCGAGGGCGCGACAAGGGTGTGTTCATGTGGGCTGAGGGCGTAGCGCTTGTGCGCGAGAGATTGCGTGCGCACGTGCGAGCGAGTGTGCGTTTGCGCGTGTGCGGCGGTGGAAGTCGACGGGAGTTCCTGTTCCTCCTGCCAGTAAGGCGTGTGTTCACTCTTACCCCATAAACAATTAGCGCTGGGGCAGCAGGCAGTGCCGGGAAGACCGTAAAGTCCTCGCTCCGCAGCGCTTTGATCGACTGCAGACGTTTGGCCGCAGAAACCGCGGCTCTCCTCTGCACACTTAACGTCCTTTAACCCTTTGTACAGCAGGGAGTTTTGGAATGTTTTTTTAACGAAATTCTAAGTCGGTGTTCTAGAGCTTCCAACACTTACTGCTGGTAACTGAGATTGTTACATCGTCATTAGAATGTTCAGTCAAGAACATTCTAACCACGTGTGCGATTCCATATTCCTGCCTGGAAATGGTGTTTGTGAATCGAGTTGGCTGTGCGTAGCTTGAATTTGTTCAGCTTTGTACGCTGGCCATGGCCTGCTGGGTTTGGGCGCGTAGTCTGTCTCACACACGGCGGCTTTGCTCTCCCGCCATACGAGCGCACACTTCCGCACAGTATGGCCATCGGACATACATCTTCACTCTCCACACACACTCACAGAGGATCCATACAAGCTCATACAGAGCTTGCGCATACAGGCTTCCTGTCTCTCTCTCTCTCTCCCTCTCCGTCTCCCTGACACACACACACACACACACGCCGTGTATATCTGAGGCTGTAAATCATCGTAAACCGTTTCCATGTGAAGAACACCTCTCACGCTGGAGAAATGTCTTTCTCTGAGTGTGCTGGTGAATGGAAGAGTGAGATGTAATCCGTCGACGCCTCGGTTCGACGTGGGGAAATTTGTGGGTTTTTTTTTTTTTTTTTCTTTCTCGCTGAGTTCCCCGCCCACGTGCGCATGTTGTCCCACGCCCACCGCGGACACTGAGTCATCCCACCCCTCACCCGTCCCATGATTAATAGCAACTTGCTGGAACGTGCTCGAAAACACCCTCGTCCGCCCTGCCCCGCCCCGCCCCGCGCCGGTCCCCCGGCGGCCTTGTTGCCGGGCGCTTGACCGTCTCCTCGAGGCCTTGGCGCGGCCGGCCGGGGGGCGGGACCGGAGGCTGAGCTGTCGCCGCGGGAACAGAGCGGGGGGGGGCGGGGGGAAGGTTGCTGCGTCAGCGCGGGCAGTCGTGAGGAATCTGTGGTATGCCGGCACGTTGCCGCGGTCACCGCTGAGTCATGTGTCCTGAGAGCGTAGCGGCGTGACTCTGTGAGGTGGAGTCAGGACGGGGTGAGCCGTGGTGCGCGTGTGAGTCACGTCCGCCGCCGTGACAACAGAAAAGAGGAGGGGGCGGGGGGCGGGGGGGGGGACGCTGGCCCCGGCTGAGCCTCTCTTTCAGCTCTGGGTTATTTTTAGCCACGGCGCTTCTGCTGCTGCTGCTCCCCCCCCCTCTTACACACACACATACCCACTGAACAGGCTGCCAGCGTACTGGCTGCCCTCCTACGCTCCCACCCACACGCACGCGCTCACACACACACACACACACACACTGAACAGGCTGCCCTCATAAGCAGACACTCACGCACACACACACTGAACAGGCTGCCCTCATAAGCAGACACATACACACACACACACGACAGCCCAGCTCTCTGAGCCCTAGTGCTGCACCAGAGAGAACTGCACGCGCCAGGTTGTATTTGATATGTGCAGCTGAATTTCAGCGTGTGAGTGGAGGTGAAAGGTGCCGTTCTGCGTGTGAAAAGTGGCAGCTCCGCTTAGGAAGCTGTCTTTACTGGAGCTGAGGACAGGCTTGTTATGGAGCCGCGGGGAGCCTGTGGCAGGAGCAGCAGCTGGTGTATCAGGCCTGGCCCAGCTAGCGTAGCCCAGCTAACGTAGCCTGGTTAGCATAGCCCAGTTAGCATAGCCCGGTTAATGGAGT
>CM077287.1:7030210-7105210 GCA_039654925.1 Anguilla pacifica | reverse complement strand
CAGTCACAGACACATCAGAATCAGTCACAGACGATTTACTG
This sequence comes from Anguilla pacifica, assembly GCA_039654925.1. NCBI lineage: Eukaryota > Metazoa > Chordata > Actinopteri > Anguilliformes > Anguillidae > Anguilla > Anguilla pacifica. The sequence goes on along the minus strand of CM077287.1, from coordinate 7,105,169 downwards.
CAGCGACGTCAGTCACAGTTTGCTGCATTAGAATCAGTCACAGACGATTTACTGCAGCGACGTCAGTCACAGTTTGCTGCATTAGAATCAGTCACAGATGATTTACTGCAGCGACGTCAGTCACAGACACATCAGAATCAGTCACAGACGATTTACTGCAGCGACGTCAGTCACAGTTTGCTGCATTAGAATCAGTCACAGATGATTTACTGCAGCGACGTCAGTCACAGACACATCAGAATCAGTCACAGATGAACTGCCGAGCCATCAGTCACAGATGATTTACTGCAGCGATGTCAGTCACAGACAGTTTGCTGCATCAGAATCAGTCACAGATGATTTACTGCAGCACAGTCAGTCACAGACAGTTTGCTGCATCAGAATCAGTCACAGATGAACTTCCGCTTGACCTGTTGAGACTTGCTGAGCTCACGTCCGTATTTCCTGGTTTATTCCTGAAGCTGGAGCGAGGAGACTTCCTGTCGGAGGAGTGGAAAGACAGAATCGCCAACACAAGGTAGTGCAAGTGCAACGACTCGCTTTTTGTTGACCGCAGATACAACACCTGAAACGTGTGTAGCGTGCTCACTGTCATGTCTAATCGTTTTAATTATGGTGAAGTCTTAACGCTGCCACTCCCTCTGTGTCCCCGCAGTGTTATTTTTGTGAACAACTTTGCCTTTGGTCCCGAGGTGGATCACCAGCTTAAGGAGCGGTTTGCCAACATGAAGGAAGGTGGGTGTCTCTCCGGGCCCACATAGTGTTCTTGTCGTTATCGGGGGTGAAGCGAAATGCCATTGGAGAAACTTCAGTGTGGTACGCTGGTCAATTTCTGATGAGCCAGAAGGATTATTCCCAGTGCTTACGTACACAGCCATTTTCACTGGAGAAATCAAGAGCCACGCACCCAGTGTTCGTTTATGGCAGCTGTGTCAACACTTGAAATTTGACCTTTGACCTTCTGGCTCTTTGATCCTTCCCATTGTTGACCTGTGTCTATCTCTTTGTGAAAAAGGCTTGTATTTTTTTTTAACAAGGGAGGATTCAGGCAATATTTTAGATTATGCTAATTTCAGTCTGGCCTTATTAAAAGGAAATGACTTGAAACTGTTTCTTGGTACGCCCCTGTAGCCATTGAGGGTCGTTATGAATGTAAAGTTGTTTTTATGATCATAGTGAACTTGTGTTCCATTTTTCTCCTCAGGTGGCAAAATCGTATCCTCAAAACCTTTTGCACCTCTAAATTTTAGAACTAACAGTCGAAACTTGAGTGGTAAGTCGCGTGATGAAATGTTGTTGACTGTCCATTATGCTGAGGGTTACCACAATACATGGAAATGTTTGCACCCTGGAATGTCGTTAAAAAGTCATGGGAAGAACTCAGCTGTTCCATTGTCTTTGGAAAAAGTTTGGGATTATTGCCCATATAAACATAAACCTTTACAGCAGGTGATATAAATCCATCTTTTTTTATTTTTACTAGCACACTAGCGAGCATGATGTCAAGTCTTGCAACAGCTGGTAATCTGATAATGCTGACATATTGAATGACTCACTGCCTCTATCATAAGTAATATGTTACTGAGGAGTGATTTGTGTATCTATGTATCTATGTGGTAATGGACGGAGTGTAGCACAGTGGGTAAGGAACTGGGCTTGTAACCCAGGTTCGATTCCCGGGTAAGGACACTGCCGTTGTACCCTTGAGCAAGGTACTTAACCTGCATTGCTTCAGTATATATCCAGCTGTATAAATGGATACAATGTAAAATGCTATGTAAAAGTTGTGTAAGTCGCTCTGGATAAGAGCGTCTGCTAAATGCCTGTAATGTAATGTAATGCAATATAAAATAATGTACTGCAAAATGTGTGTCTGTTTCACAAAAGTAACCCAAAAAGCCCACCCACAATAAATCCTAGAAAGCGAAACCATTATCATTTATGACTTTTCAGTGTGAGAATATCATGGAGAATATAAATCTGATTTCAGTGGGAACCCTGTAGGTTGTATTGGCAGTAATTCTCACGTCTGAGAACAGGCTGTCAGTTGTGTTACTGATTGTGTGTGTGCGTGTGTGTGTGTGCGCTTCTCTCTGCAGACATTGGCACAATCATGAGGGTAGTGGAACTGTCTCCTCTGAGAGGCTCAGTGTCCTGGACTGGGAAGCCGGTTTCCTACTATCTGCATACAATAGACCGCACCATAGTAAGTCATTACTACTGTATACACTACACAGCACCATAATGAGTCCCTATTACTGTATACTGTAGACCACACCATAGTGAGTCCCTATTACTGTATACTATAGACCACACCATAGTGAGTCATTACTACTGTATACACTGCACCACATCATAGTGAGTCCTTATTACTGTATATTATAGACCGCACCATAGTGAGTCCCTATTACTGCATACAATAGACTGGACCATAGTGAGTCCTTGTTGCTCATAGTAAGTCCTGATTTGTGAGTCTCTCATCACTCAGTCTACATTTCCACATCATTTCCTCTGTCGAAGTGGCAAAATGCACATTTGTCATTTGGACAGATTTTGTGGCCAAAAAATAAATAACCTTTATTGACTGACACATTGATGCAGTGAAGTCAGTACAGCGTCCGGCTCTACCTGCTGTTTGAGTCGATACTAATGCAGCACTTTTTGTCTTGCAGCTTGAAAACTACTTTTCTAGTCTCAAAAATCCTAAACTCAGGGTAAGTTTTGTGTTTCCTTTGTTTTGTCCTCCATTCAAGTTTCAGCATCACTCAGCAAACGTGCAGATTCCTTTATATGTCTTATGTAATCTGTTGCACCTGTCTAGTTCTAGACTGTGTGGTGGTTGATTTTACTGGCTCTCTAAGATGCTATTGTGCTTAGCACAGCTCAGGCTGTTTGAGATACAGGTGTGCTCAGCACAGCTCAGGCTCTGAGAGATACAGGTGTGCTCAGCACAGCTCAGGCTGTTTGAGATACAGGTGTGCTCAGTACAGCTCAGGCTCTGAGAGATACAGGTGTGCTCAGCACAGCTCAGGCTCTGAGAGATACAGGTGTGCTCAGCACAGCTCAGGCTGTTTGAGATACAGGTGTGCTCAGCACAGCTCAGGCTCTGAGAGATACAGGTGTGCTCAGCACAGCTCAGACTCTTTGAGATACAGGTGTGCTCAGCACAGCTCAGGCTCTGAGAGATACAGGTGTGCTCAGCACAGCTCAGGCTCTGAGAGATACAGGTGTGCTCAGCACAGCTCAGGCTCTGAGAGATACAGGTGTGCTCAGCACAGCTCAGGCTCTGAGAGATACAGGTGTGCTCAGCACAGCTCAGGCTCTGAGAGATACAGGTGTGCTCAGCACAGCTCGGGCTCTGAGAGATACAGGTGTGCTCAGCACAGCTCAGGCTCTGAGAGATACAGGTGTGCTTAGCACAGCTCAGGCTCTGAGAGATACAGGTGTGCTCAGCACAGCTCAGGCTCTGAGAGATACAGGTGTGCTTAGCACAGCTCAGGCTCTGAGAGATACAGGTGTGCTCAGCACAGCTCAGACTCTGAGAGATACAGGTGTGCTCAGCACAGCTCAGGCTCTGAGCGGTACAGGTGTGCTCAGCACAGCTCAGGCTCTAAGAGGTACTCGTCTGTCTGTGTCTTGCAGGAGGAGCAAGAGGCAGCTAGGCGTCGTCAGCAGAAAGACAAAGACAGCAAGAGCAACACCACCACCCCAACCAAGGCGAAGGAGCACAAGGTACGTCCTGGAGAGCGGAGGCCTCGCTGCGCCACGTTGAGTTCTCCATCACTCCCCACGCAGTGTCAGCAGCTCCCTCCCCTGTGACCGTTCGCTTCAGGCCGGGCCTCATCCAGCCCCAGGTCTTTCACATGATCACATGATATAGAGACATGAGGCTTCCCGCTGTAGTGTTTGGTCCAGGGTCTGGAATCCTCCGTTTGAATCGGTCTGGAACCCCTACCTGCTTCACCCCCCTGTACCGGCTTCCTAGTGTTAAAGCGTCTGTTGTTGTAGAACAGGGATCTCAATGCCTCAGTCTGGGACGGTCACACGTTCTGCAGGGTTATATGGCTCCCTTTCATTCAGCAGCCAGTGTGGGCCTTGGATGGAGGTGTGTGGACAGTGCCCCCCCTACACCCCCCCCATGCCCCAAGCCAGGCAGTGACTTAAGTGGTGAAAGACCAAAACACCCTGCAGCCCCTGCAGCTGTCCCAGCCTGGACTTGGGTGGTGTGTGTGGTAGAGGGCCCGTGGGTAAACGCTGGTGTGTGTGTGTGTGTGTTTCAGGACTCCTGCGGGGAGGACGAGCGGCTGGGCCTGCTGACGGCGGCCAAGCCGTCCCCCAAACCCCGGCGGGCGCGGCTGATGGCCAAGAGCCGAAAGCTGGGGAGCAGGAAACGGGGGCGCCCCAAGAAGGCCTCGGCCCCCGCCGCCGCCGCCGCCACGCCCGCCGCCACCGCCGCCGAGCGCAAGAGCAGGAAGAGCCAGAGCGCCCTGGAGCTGCTGCACGCCAAGACCCTCTCGGCAGCGCCCCCTCAGGGTGAGAGAGCGCCACTGCGCCCCCGCCCGGTCTCGGGAACGTCCGCTGACAGCTGCTGTCGTCTCCCGAGATTCGATGCGCCGGATCTCGAGTTCGTTGCAGATGAGACTAATCCCGCCCAATCAGCTCATAACTGGTTGTTATGGAAACAGTCTTTTAACTGCTGTTTTGACACTGGCTCTGTAGTCTTTGCCGGTGGTTTTTTTTTTTCCCACCCACCCTGTCTCGTGTGCTCTCACAGTTTTAGAGAGTTCTTGTGAGCACGCTAGCTCCGTTAGCGAATGTGGCCATGACTGCCTGTCTCTCGCACACATCATTTGCATGTCATCTTTGGCCTTAATGGCTAACTTTCTGGTCTTCTTTCCAGATGCATACAGGTCACCTCACAGCCCCTTCTACCAGCTACCTCCCAAAGTTCAGCACTATACATCTGGGCAGCTTCACCTGGGCCCCACCCCCCCGGCCCTGCAGCAGTTACTGGGTAAGCCCCCCCCCCAATGCCCCCCCGACCTGTGCTAAGACCACAGCCTGATTACACACGCACCACGGGCAGACAGATCGGTCCGCCTGACGACCCTTCCCCTTAATCCCGCAGATAACTTCAAGGTGCAGTACCTGCAGTTCACGGCCTACATGAAGACGCCTCAGTACCGCAGCAATCTGCAGCAGTGTCTGGAAAAGGAGAAGGTAAGCCGCTTCTCTAACCCCTGCTCACCCCCCCCCCCCTTTACCCCCCGCCCCTCCGCCCCTCGCACCAGGGGCCCGTCTCTCCCAAAGAGGCAGCGTTTAGTTAGCGTTAGCCTTCCTGACGCCACATCTTTTATTGATTAGCCATTCCGCGGCTGCTCTCTCTCCATCGCCTCGGCGCATCCTCCCGCTCTCCCAGGGGCACGGGGAGGCGGGGTAAAGAGGTTCTCATCGCGTTCCGGAAGGGGGGGAGAGGCGTCCTGTGCTCTGCCTGCCCCTGTGAATTATTTAAGAGTCCGATTGGCGCTGCCATTCTTGATCTCGGGGTCAGGCGGGGTCGTCTTCCAGCCCGCTGGTCCTTCGTTCTCATTGGCCGTTAACCCAATGAGTGTTCCTCTCCCTTTCGTCCCACCTCTCCCTGTCTCTCCATCTCTCCCCGTCCCCCCGCCTCCACCCCCCCGTCCCTCCCCAGCTCAGACACAGTGAGCTGACTGGCCAGGTGGAGCAGCTGTACAGTGTGTGTCAGACCCACAAGGAGAAGATTAAAGCGCTTTGTCAGACCAAACTGGAGGAGGTGAGGAAACAGAATGACTGTACAGCTGTGTGCATGCATGCAGAAACACACACACACACACACACACACACAGCGTGCACACGCACATACTCACACACACGCACAGCGTGCACACACACATACTCACACACACACACACAGCGTGCACACACACATACTCACACACTCACACAGCGTGCACACACACACACACACTCACACGCACACACAGCGTGCACACACACACACACACACTCACACATACCCACAGCGTGCACACGCACACATACTCACACACTGTGCACACACCACACACACACACACACACACACACAGACACGTTCCCATGTGCTCACACGCATGCACGTGCGTACACTTGCACATATGCTCACACTCTCTCTAACACACACACACACACACACACACACACACACAAGGGGATATACCCAGGAAAATAAATCCTCAGAAATTACACTGCTGAAATTGTTACATTTGAAATTGTTGCTTTGCCCCCCCACCCACCCCACCTGCGAATATATGCGACAAGTCCTGCAGCTGGTGTGCTCTAGCACTCTGTTGACTGGAGTGTGTCTGTAGACCGTGTCTGTAGACCGTGGTGTCAGTGAGCCTGTCTCTCCCTGTGCCCCCGCCCAGCTGGGAGTGAAGGCGGTGACTGTGGAGGACCTGCTCCAGGCCCAGAAGGAGATCGCAGCGCACAACCGGCAGCTGCAGGAGCAGACCAAGCAGCTGGAGAAGGACAACGCGGAGCTGCGGGATCAAAGCCTGCGCCTGGTGAGGAGGCGCGCTGTGCCACAGCGCCTCCTGTAGGGAGGCTCGCCTGGCTCGTTCCGCTCTGCTGTTTCTATAGCAACAGCTTGTGCTCCTCTACCTGCCGTCATGCAGTGCTTCAGTTTCTCTGGCAACACATGAGCTGTGTCCTGCCAGGGGATGGGGACTTATCCGTGTGTGTGTGTGTGTGTGTGTGTGTGTGTGTTCCTCTGATTGTTTTGTCTGTGTGTCTCTGGCTGTGTGTGTGTGTCTGGTTGTGTGTGTGTGTGCGTGTGCGTGTGTGTGTCTGGTTGTCTCTGTGTGTGCGTGTGCGTGTGTGTCTGGTTGTCTGTGTGTGCGTGTGTGTGCGTGTGCGTCTGGTTGTCTGTGTGTGTCTGACTGTCTGTGTGTGTGTGTGTGTGTGTCTGGCTATGTGTGTGTGCGTGCATGTGTGTGTGTCTGGTTGTCTCTGTGTGTGCGTGTGTGTCTGGTTGTCTGTGTGTGCGTGTGTGTGCGTGTGCGTCTGGTTGTCTGTGTGTGTCTGTCTGTCTGTGTGTGTGTGTGTGTGTGTGTGTCTGGCTGTGTGTGTGTGCGTGCATGTGTGTGTGTGTGTTTCTACAGCTGAAGGCTCGCTGTGAGGAGCTGAAGCTGGACTGGGGCACTCTGTGTTTGGAGACCCTGCTGAAGGAGATGCAGGCCCTGCGCAGGCAGATCTGTGAGAACCAGCGCCACTACCTGGAGCTGCAGGTAACTGCGCCCTGAGTTCTGCTGGAGCACACAGTGATCAGTGCCACTCCTCTGCACTCCTGCCAAGCGCTCTTTTTCACTTGCACCTTTTTAAAAGAAGGCATCGATCAGTGGTCTGGGGTCTTGGGACACAGTCCTTGCAGTGTCGGGTGTTGAGCGCCCCCTGGTGTCCGTTTCCAGATCAGCATCGTGGAGCTGGAGACGAGCCAGAGGCAGCAGGAGCTGCTGCAGCTCAAATCCTACAGCCCCTGTGACGAGTCCCTCTACCGCAAGAGCCTCCCCAGCCTGGACCCCCGGCCCCCGCTGGAGCCCCACACGCCCAAGCTGGGCCTGGCCGGCGCGGCGATGAACGGGCTGAGCCCGGAGCTTTCCATCAACGGCACGGCCTCGCCCTGCGAGCGGGGCGGGGGCGGGGGCGGGGGCAAGCCCGAGCTCCTGTCCCGCTACCTGCCCGTCTCCCCCGAGGAGCACGACATCGTGCCCCCCACCCCCGACGCCCGCCACCGGCAGCTGGGGCACGCGCTGCCCGACTACACCCGCTTCTCGCCCGCCAAGATCGCCCTGCGCCGCCACCTCAACCAGGACCCCGGCAACGCCCCCTTCCGCAGCCCCGGGGCCTTCGCACACAGGTCAGAAACGCACCTGCAGAGAGAGAGTGTGTGTGTGTCTGTGTGTGTGAGAGAGAGAGTGTGTGTGTGTCTGTGTGTGTGTGTGTGTGAGAGAGAGAGAGAGAGAGAGAGAGAGAGAGAGAGAGAGTGTGTGTGTGTGTGTGTGTGTGTGTGAGAGAGAGAGAGAGAGAGAGTGAGAGTGTGTGTGTGTATGTGTGTGTGTGTGTGTGAGAGGGAGAGAGAGAGGGAGAGAGAGAGTGTGTGTGTGTGTGTGTGCATATAGAGTAACGGTGTGTGTGTGTGTGTATGTGTGTGTGAGTGTTCATATAGAGTAACAGTGGTGTGTGTGTGTGTGTGCATATAGAGTAACAGTGGTGTGTGTGTGTGTGTTCATATAGAGTAACAGTGGTGTGTGTGTGTGTGTGTGTGTGTGTGTGTGTGCATATAGAGTAACAGTGGTGTGTGTGTGAGTGTGCATATAGAGTAACAGTGGTGTGTATGGTGTGTGTGTGCGTGCGTGTGTGTGTGTGTGTGTGTTCATATAGAGTAACAGTGGTGTGTGTGTGTGTGTGTGCGCATATAGAGTAACAGTGGTGTGTTTTGCAGGGGAGACCTTGCCATGGTGTCACCTCCTCCCCTGGGGATAAAGCAAGGCTGCCCATCGCCCAGCTCTCCTGACACACAACAGAGCGCCACGCCCAAGTCTGTAGAAAGGGTAACCCTCACACACTGCCGAGACTGTGTGTGTGTGTGTGTGTGTGTGTGTGTGTGTGTGTGTGTGTGTGTGAGAGAGAGTGTGTGCGCACATGTCTGTGTGTGTGCATACGTACGTGAGTCTGCCTGTGTGTGCGTGTGTGTGTATGTGTGTGCGCTCTGGTGCATGTCTCCTTGCTTGCGCGTGTGTACGCATGCTCACTAATGCGCGTTTACGCTGGCGTGTGACGCCTGCTTTCTCCGCCCCTCTGTAGGCGTGTAAGGAGAAGAGTCCGGCGGTTGCCGGGGATACCATCACCAGCCTGCCAATCAGCATCCCCCTCAGCACTGTGCACCCCAGCAAGCTGCCCGTCAGCATCCCCCTCGCCAGCGTGGTGCTGCCCAGCCGGGCCGAGAGACTGGTGGGTGGCTTTCCGCACGCGCTCAGTAGGGCCAGCGCCCCCTGCTCCCGCCTGTCTGCTGCCTCTGACTCCGCCCCTGACTCCGCCTCTCTCCCCTCTCTGCAGAGGAACACGCCCAGTCCGGTTTTCCAGGGCCGGGACCCCATGGCTCAGAGCAACGGCAAGCAGCCGCACACCCCTACCTCAGGTACGGGCCACCCCCACACCCCTACCTCAGGTACCAGCCACCCCCACACCCCTACCTCAGGTACCAGCCACCCCCACACCCCTACCTCAGGTACGAGCCACCCCCACACCCCTACCTCAGGTACGAGCTTGCCCCACACCCCTACCTCAGGTACGAGCTAGCCCCACACCCCTACCTCAGGTACGAGCTCGCCCCACACCCCTACCTCAGGTACGAGCCACCCCCACACCCCTACCTCAGGTACGAGCCACCCCCACACCCCTACCTCAGGTACCAGCCACCCCCACACCCCTACCTCAGGTACCAGCCACCCCCACACCCCTACCTCAGGTACGAGCTCGCCCCACACCCCTACCTCAGGTACGAGCCACCCCCACACCCCTACCTCAGGTACCAGCCACCCCCACACCACTACCTCAGGTACCAGCTAGCGCCTCTACGGCTCTGTGCTAACACAGCGGTTTGCTGCCCTGGTCCTCACAGTCAGAGGCTACTCTGGTTATCCTCAGCACCGGTGCGCTCACAAGCCTCTGATCAGCAGCATGTACAACCTGTGGCGTTCACGCCTGCCCACGGAGTGCTGCTGTTACTCAGCTAGCCGACACGTAGCCGCCGTGTCAGATCGCGTGCGTGAGTGGTGCAAAGCGAGTACCTGAGGCTGGAATGAAATGCAGAAACGGATGAAGCGGCTCCAGGAGCGGGGCTCCCCGTTGGCGGGGTGAAGGCGGTGAACGGGCTGGGTGCTGATCAGCCTCGCGTCTCCCCCCTCAGGGTTCTCCTCGGGTTCTGTGATGGTGAACGGTGGCTCTCACTCCGGATCCTTCTCCCTGGACCACGACTCGGCCTCCTCCTCCCCGCCCCCCCACTGCACCCCCCCGTCGGGCCTGCAGGGGCGCCCCTCCGGCTACAGCCCCCCGCTGGGCACCGGGGGGGTGCTGCAGTACGCCGACGGCCCCCCCCGGATCCTCCCCGAGACGGGGCCCGGGGGCAGGCAGGCGGAGTCCGACTCGGAGCCCCTCCACGAGAGCGAGGCCAAGCGCCGCATCTTCTTCTCCTCGTCCTCCTCCTCCTCCTCCTCCTCGTCCTCCTCCTCGTCCTCCCGCCAGCACCACGGCAAGCAAGGGCAGAATCACCACGCCAACCACCACCACCACCACCACCACCACCACCACCACCACCACTCGCCCGGCTCCTCCTCGCACGAGGGCCGCAAGCGGGGGCGCAGGAAGCGCAGCTCGGCGGGCGGGCTCCCTGCCGGAGGCTCCTCCCCCAAGAGGCGGTCCTTCCCTGGAGTGGGCGGGGTCAACCACCCCTCTGGCTCCCCCCTCAACATCAACTCCATGGTGAGCCACGAAACTGCGGTTGTTGGGTTGAGTGCCTGTAATGGGCAGAGAGCCCTTCAGACTTTGGATTCAAGTGCGTACATGTTGTGGATTCAAATATTTTTCTAGGCTTTACTGATCTTGTCTGGTGTATTGGAACCAATAGAATACTCTCAAAAGGTGCAAACCCTGCCTTCTGGTCATATTGGCAGGCTCAGTTACACCAGGCATGATCAGTAGAGCACAGAAAAGTATTTGAATCTGAAAGAAAGACGTGTTTGACCCAGGTCTGGAGCACTGGAATAAGCATTTTACTGCAATACATGATTACTCATACGTTTCTTAACTTGCAGATTTTTGGTTCTGGCACACAAGACTAAGTGCGAGAAAGTGAATGAATAGCATTAGTAGACAATCCTAGAAGGACACTATTCATATAATACTTGGCAGCTAGTTTATTTATGCCAAGAATGAGTTGGTTGGCGTTACTCTCTGTTTTCACCAAAATATTTTTATTACGGGTCCACGCGTAGTTCACAGCTCGTAAGAGCTTCGCCTCCTCAGGGACTTGTCAGATGAAAAAGATGAGGCTAAATGAATAACGTGGTGCTGAAGTTGCCGTGGAGACCGACCCTCTCGCACCCGCGTGCCCTAAACGCTCCGCTCGGGCCCGGCAGGTGAACAACATTAACCAGCCCCTGGACATCGCCGCCATCTCCTCCCCCGAGCAGGCGGGGCGGAGCCCGTGCGGGACGGACCTGGACCAGCCCCCCGTCCTGAAGAGGGAGTGGCCCGTGGAGCTCAACGGCTCGGGCCGCTGCTACTCCCCCCCCAGCTCGGACGAGGAGGACGCGGGCTACCCCGCCGACAGCTCCAGCTCGCGGTACCCAAAAATATACAGTGACCCGACACAAGAAACGAATGGCTAGGCTTGTAATGTCCCCACAAATACACAATAACCTGACACACAAACACACCGCTAGGCTTGTAATGTCCCCACAAATACACAATAATCTCACACACAAACACACCGCTAGGCTTGTAATGTCCCCACAAATACACAGTGACCTGACACACAAACACACCATTAGGCTTGTAATGTCCCCACAAATATACAATAACCTGACACACAAACACACCGCTAGGCTTGTAATGTCCCCACACATACACAATAACCTGACACACAAACACACCACTGGGCTTGTAATGTCCCCTCAAATACACAATAACCTGACACACAAACACACCACTGGGCTTGTAATGTCCCCACAAATACACAATAACCTGACATGCAAACACACCGCTAGGCTTGTAATGTCCCCACAAATACACAATAACCTGACACACTAACACACCGCTAGGCTTGTAATGTCCCCACAAATACACAATAACCTGACACGCAAACACACTGCTAGGCTTGTAATGTCCCCACAAATACACAATAACCTGACACACAAACACACCGCTAGGCTTGTAATGTCCCCACAAATACACAATAACCTGACACGCAAACACACCGCTAGGCTTGTAATGTCCCCACAAATACACAATAACCTGACATGCAAACACACCACTAGGCTTGTAATGTCCCCACAAATATACAGTGACCTGACACACAAACACACCATTAGGCTTGTAATGTCCCCACAAATATACAATAACCTGACACACAAACACACCGCTAGGCTTGTAATGTCCCCACAAATACACAGTGACCTGACACACAAACACACCATTAGGCTTGTAATGTCCCCACAAATATACAATAACCTGACACACAAACACACCGCTAGGCTTGTAATGTCCCCACACATACACAATAACCTGACACACAAACACACCACTGGGCTTGTAATGTCCCCACAAATACACAATAACCTGACATGCAAACACACCACTGGGCTTGTAATGTCCCCACAAATACACAATAACCTGACATGCAAACACACCGCTAGGCTTGTAATGTCCCCACAAATACACAATAACCTGACACACAAACACACCGCTAGGCTTGTAATGTCCCCACAAATACACAATAACCTGACACGCAAACACACTGCTACGCTTGTAATGTCCCCACAAATACACAATAACCTGACACACAAACACACCGCTAGGCTTGTAATGTCCCCACAAATACATAATAACCTGACACACAAACACACCGCTAGGCTTGTAATGTCCCCACAAATACACAGTAACCTGACACACAAACACACCACTGGGCTTGTGATGTCTATGCCTCACGGTACCCCCAAACATACAGTGACCTGACACACAAACACAAACGCACAGCTGAGCTGTAATGCTGAGTAATGGTTGCAGGTTCAATTCCCAGCCAGAGTACTGGCGTTGTGCCCTTGAGCCAGGTACTTCCTTGCTTCAGTGTATCCAGTTGTATAAATGGACAGTGTGGGAAAGAAAAACAACGTAAGCTTTTAAGTCGCTTCGAATAGGGACGTTTGTTAAGGGATTTAATTGTAATTGCTTTGTGTCGCAGAATCGAGAGGAAGATCGCCACCATCTCCCTGGAGAGCAGAGACAGCCCCCTGAAGGCGGGGGAAGGTGAGCGGGGAGAGAACCGCCATTCACCGCTGCCTTTTAAAGGAGAGAAGACAGCGTTGTTTTAACGTTAAATTAGTGTATTCCTTCCCTCCGTGCGGCAGTCACATGCCGTGCTGTCGTTTATTTAGGCTTTTGTCACGTCTACAGTTTCCTGCACTCAGAACTTCACACTTGCTCTCAGAATATACACGTCTAGCATCTCTTCAGCAACTCTGGCCTTTGCTGTGTTGTCAAGCACACAGTTTTTTTTGTTTTGTTTTGTCGCGTGTAGTCACTTACTCGGTGCGTGTGTGGTGTGTGTGTGTTTGCGTGTGTGTGTGTGTGTGTGTGTGTTCCTCTCTCTCTCAGGAGGTGGCTTGCTGGGGCGGAGATCCGGAAACAGCAGCAGTGAGGTCTCCTCTTCCTCGTCTTCCTCTTCCTCGACCTCCTCCAGCAAGTGGAAGTCTACCTTCTCCCCGATCTCCGACCCCAAGCAGCCCCCGGCCGACCCCAGGCAGGGGGGCTCCCCCTTTGGGGTGGGCGGGGCCCGGGGTGGAGGAGGCGGGACCGACTCTGACTCGGATCACAAACAGCAGCAGCAGCAGCGGAGGGGGGAGGGAGGGGCCCCGGACTCCACGCACCCCTCCGGGACCCCCTTCCTGAACCACAACCCCTTCCTCAGCCAGGACCCCAGCCAGGGGTGCCGCGGGGGGGCCGCAGGGGGGGGTCCCGACCGGCAGCCGAAGCAGAGGGCCTCCAGGGACTGGGAGCTGAAGCCCGGCAGCCAGAACCTGTTCATCTCCGCGGCGACGGCGGCGGCGGTGGGCGGGGCCGTCCTCGGCGGGAAGGGGGGCGTGGCCGCGGTGGTCTCCTCCGCCTCCGGGGTCGCCGTAGGACAGTACCTGGGGGGGCAGTTCCCCCTGGGGGGCACCTCGGTCCTCCACCCTCTGTTCGGGGGGCAGACGCCCGTTTCGGGGGTTGCGCCGGGGGCGCCCCGCCTGGTGAACGGACACACTTCCCTGGGGGCCTTCTCCACCACGGGCCTGGCCGGGGGCGCTGCAGGAGGTGAGCCCCTCGAAACGCCCTAACCCGTCCCGTTGCAGCCCGTTAGCACGTTAGCCGTCCCGTCGTCCGGGCTCCCGGCGGGAGAGCCGCCCGGACGCAGGTAGGTGTGAAGCCCCGCCCCTTGCCTGATCGCTCCGCCCCCCCCCCGCTGCTCGCTTTGCCGTTTGATTGGCAGCTCGGCCACCGCTACCGCACACCCAGGGAAAATGGCTCTGTTCCCCCCAAACCCCCCCCCCCCCTCCCGTGTCCTCACCGAACGGGACCCCCACAGGCACAGAAACACGCTAACGCTACACAGGCCTGCGCAAATATCTCAGCTGGTCACAGCTCTCATGTATTCTGTACTGGTCCCACAAACTTACATGACCTGTATGCAGCTGCATTGCTCTGTGTGAATGCCCTGTGCAGATCTACCATGTTCCCGTAGGTTACGTCTTTAAGGAGAGCGTCTTTGCGGGACAAGCGTAATAGCAGTCCTAGCGGGACAGCTGCAGGGTTCTGTACCCTTTTTACCCCCTCACCCCCCCGCAAAGTTTGACTGCTCCCCCCCAAGCCTGAAAGCCTCCCCAGCAGGGTCCTCTTCCCTGGGTGTCTCTGACTGTTTTGTTTTAAACGCAGACATTTCTCTCTGAACTCCAGGCCCTCTCGCCTGGCTCGCTCACGCAAGGCCGGTTTGGTCTTGGATCTGAGGGGAATGTCTGCCTGCTTTCTGTGTGCTTGTCTGCTATGCACAACCTGGCTGAGCCCCCCCATCTCTCTCCCTCCCCCATCTTTCTCTCTCTCTCTCCCCCATCTCTGTCCCTCCCCATCTCTCTCTCTCTCTCTCTCCCCCATCTCTGTCCCTCCCCATCTCTCTCTCTCTCTCCCCCCCATCTCTGTCCCTCCCCCATCTTTCTCTCTCTCTCTCTCCCCCATCTCTGTCCCTCCCCATCTCTCTCTCTCTCCCTCCCCCATCTTTCTCTCTCTCTCTCTCCCCCATCTCTGTCCCTCCCCATCTCTCTCTCTCTCTCTCCCCCATCTCTGTCCCTCCCCATCCCTCTCTTTCTCTCTTTCTCTCTCCCCCCTCCCCCTCTCCCCCTTTCTTTCTCTCCCCCCTCCCCCCTCTCGCTCTCCCTCCCTGCCCCCCTCTCTCTCCTTCCTGTCTCTCCTCTCCCCCTCCCCCCCTCTCCTCTCCCCCCTCTCTCTCTCTCCCCCCCCCCCCCCCCCGCTGTGTATCTGCAGGTATATTTCACCACGTGGTGCCTTCAGTTTCCTCTCGGCAGTTTGGGGCCTCCTTGCCGGTCCCCGGGGCCCTCAGCTCTCTGCTCAGTCTCTCCTCCCAGGCCCCGTCCCAGCACAGCGGCCCCCTGGGGCCCGCCTTCCTCAGCTCCGCGCCCTCCTCCTCCTCCTCCTCCTCTTCCTCAGCCCCGCCCCTCTCCCAGACGCAGCCCGGCCGCACCCAGACCGTCCTGCACTCCCCGCAGGCCCCGCCCCTCTCCCTGCCCCCGCCCCCTCCCCTGCTGACCGCCGCCTCCACCCCCCCACCCCCCGAGCCGGCCCAGTCCCGCGGGCCCCACCCCGCGCCCCCCCACCACCACCAGAGAGCGCTGCCTTCGTCCCTCTCCCTCTCTGTGCCCTCCTCATCCTCTGCATTGGTGTCCGCTGGCTCCGCCCCCGCCGCTGCTTCCTCCCTCCCCCCCCCCTCCTCCTCCTCCTCCTCCTCGCGCGCTTTCACGGTGCACCACCCTCCCCTGCCGGCCCCGCGCTCCGCCCCCGCCCCCGCCCCTCCCCACGGCGGCGGTGGGGGGGGCGGCGTGGGCATGTGGCGGACTTTGGGGATGCAGCCCCCGTACGTGGCCTCGCACGCGGCAGCCAGCCCCCGGCCCAGATAGGGCGCGGGGCGAGGGGTCCGGGGGGAGGGAAGGGGGGCGGGAGGGAGGGACACGGGGACGGGGGGGGGCTGGCTGTGCCGTGCCGTGCTCCCCCATCCTGCTGCTCAGTCCGGGAATAAAAGGTGAGTGTGCTGTGGGGGGTGGGGGGGTGGGAGATTTGTGTGGGGGTGTCAGTAAGGGCTCTTTGATCCCCCCACGTGTGTGTGTGTGTGTGTGTGTGTGTGTGTGTGTGAGAACAGCTTGTACAGTCGTGGGTTGCTTTGCGGAGATGTGCAGGGTCATGAACCTGAACCATCCAAAAAAAAAAGAAGGAGAGCATCCCACGTCTGGTGACAGCCTCTGACTCAGGCGCTCAGCGCTGGCTGAAGAGGACCAGGCTGTTCGGAACACGCTGTCTAAAACCGCGGAGTCTGCATCCGTTATTTTTTAAATTCTCAGCCTGTTTTCAGCGCTAGTCACAGTTTATTTTTGTCATGCCCGAAGCCTGCTAGTAGAAACGCAGATGGCGCGCTCGCTTCCGCTAACGCTGGCTCCTCGCTTCAATGCGCTTGTATGGGATTCAGAGAAGAGCTCACTGGACACTCCAGTTGTTTTGTCCTGATTTGCTGATAAAAGCAGCTGACCTGTGCCCAATGGCAGGGCTTTGTCCGTATGCTGATGTCCTGTTGTGTTTTTGTTTTCCCCCCTTGTGTTAGGTAACTGAAGAAATCTACCTCAACCCTATTATCAGACCTATGCAAATGGACAGGTGTGGACCAAGGAGGTGTGGCCCTCTACTCACAGTCTGGTGCTCCCTCTCATCACTGATTGGTGCTCCCTCTCATCACAGACTGGTGCTCCCTCCAATCACAGACTGGTGCTCTCTGTCATCCTCTCATCACAGTCTGGTTCTCCCTCCGATCACAGACTGGTGCTCTCCGTCATCCTCCAATCACAGACCGGTGCTCTCCGTCATCCTCCAATCACGGACTGGTGCTCTCTTGACTTCTGAGCCGCCTCTCTCATTGGCTGCGTGTTAAAAACAAAACAAAACAAAACAAAACAAAAACAAAAAAAAATGAAACAAAAATGCACGTGCAGCTCCACTATACATTCATACACTCGGTCAGTCCTGAGCGGCGTCGAGACGGGCCAGCCCTGTGTGTGTGTGTGTGTGTGTGTGTGTGTGCGTGCGCGTGTGCGCGTGCGTGCGTACCTGGCAGGGAGGAGGGAGGAGGGGGCTGGGGGTGTAGCCTGGTCACACTTGAGAGAGGCATCCACAGCAGTCTCCGCACCCCTGGAAGAGAAAGATTAGATCAAACCCTGCGGTGATCTTTACGGGAATAACCTGACGTTTCATTTCCTTGGCATGCTGAATATTACGTATTACAGCATTAATATTCATTGCTGCTAAAGCGCGTTAATAAATAAATATCCCACAGCGCAGTCGGATGTGGTTTTGCAGTCTACAGGCCCAGTTTGGTGAGCGTAAACAGGAAGTTAAAACGACAAGATACTGGCTGGTTTGTTTTTGTTTTAAAACCAGATCTGCTCTTTCCAGCTCATGTTTTAGGCATTACAGATCACAGATCAGTTAGGGTGTGAGTGAGTTGGGTTTGCTGTTAATTGAGTGTCACTGAGAGCTGAACCCAAATAGAAAACGTGAAACGTACCAGGGACTGTTATACAAAAAATATGCCGACCATTATTATAACTGAAATGGGAAGTCAACCAATGTGATGTTTTAAAATCTCTTCCTTGTGGAAGCTCCATATGTTCCTGGAATTAACATAATAATAAGCAGTATTCGTCATGCCACAGGTGTCTGGGTTTCTGACTGAGTGACAGATCCATCGTTTGCGGTGGTCTGTGCGGCCCATGCCCTGTCCGTACCATACGCAAGCTTGCTGCTGCGTTTAGTGTAAGGTTGGTTTGCTGAGGGTGACTGCTTTTAGGGGCGTCCGTGTTTCGGCTGCTCTTAAGGTGGCATCAGGGAGTCTTGGGGCCCTTGGCACCTCTTACTGGGGCTGGCATTTTATTATTTTCAGTTGAGTTGTGTGTCCTTTAGCACAATGCACCAAATATAATGTTAATCAAATAACCACCGCCCCCCCGCCCAGGAACAATGCGAAAAACTTTATTTGACTGTTAATAAATGTTTTTAAAATAACAAACTCGTCGTATGTAGGTAAGAGTAGATACCGTGCGGTGAGTGCAGGTGAGGAGGGGTCTGCCGGTGCCGCACCCAACGTGTGACTGATGCTCCTCCCCTCCTCCAAATTAAAGGGGGACACGCCCCCACAAACCCCCCCCTCCCGCACACGGGGCGGCCGGTCCGATGGCTACGCTCAGGACAGACGCACGGACACGCACAGACACACGGACGCCCAAAGCTGCTGACCGTCGAGTCCCAAGCCCCGCCTCCTCCCGCGGAGCGCTGAGCCCCGCCTCCCTCTCGCCGCCATTTTTGCTCTCTCGCCCCGGCCGGAGGATGGAGAACGGGGCGCGGACGCGCCGGAACGCCTCTCCTCGCGCGGGCCGCCGCCCCCGCCCCCTCTCCACCGCGGGGCGGGGGGGGTCTCAGCGCGTCGCCTGTCTTGTCGCCATGGCGCCGGCCAGCCTGGACCCAGTGGTAATCTGTCTCAGTTCCGTTCTCTCCGCTGCAGCGTAAAGGATCTGTCTGCATCACAACGATCCACCGGCCCTTCCTCGTAAATGTTTAACTTATTTTACTACTACTCTGGTGTGTGAAAATATGCATCTTTAAAAGCAACTTTGAGGCTTCTGTGGCGTTAATGGTGCTCTCCTCTCTGAATTTAACACTGGATATAATCATACCTGTGTGAGGTGTTGACAACGTACCACTGGTGTGGGCTCGGTGAGTCAGCAGCTTGTTTTTAACAAAAAAAAAGAAAAAAGAATGATTTTGGTTTTTTTTTAAAGTCATTGAGAATCATGGTGCGAGTTTCCACGGTTACGGATGACACAGCACGGTCGCATGTCGAGCAGTTTGAGAATCATGCGCGCGCGGGCCGGCCGTTAAAGCTGTGCTCTTATCCACTGCGGTGCTGCTGGGCGGTCTTGTGTTTTTAGCTCTCCCGCTGACCCGTCCAGGCATGGTTCGGCACGGTTAGGCTGGCTGTAGAAGGCAAAGTGACCGTAGCCGGTCCACAGGACCGTGAGAACACGCTCAGAACTGGGTCAGAACCAGGTTAGAACTCGGATAGAACCCAGTAAGAACCGGGCTAGAACCCAGTCAGAACCGGGTCAGAACCCGGATAGAACCCAGTCAGAACCGGGTCAGAACCCGGATAGAACCCAGTCAGAACCGGATGGAAGCGTAGCCACCGGTCCGCTTTTTACGGGTGAACTCCTCAGCTCCTCCGACTCGTTTTTGGTCTCACTCGTATGATTTATTTTGTATTTGAATTATTATTTTTTTTTGTAGCAGCCAGCTGTCAGTCATCCCGACTATTACAGCTTAGTTTAAGAGAATTCTGCATAGAAATGAGACCTTTTATTATTATTATTATTATTATTATTATTATTATCATTATTAATAATGCAAGTCATTTTAAGCTTCCTTTCAAATCCACCGTCACCTTTGACCATTATACCTCTGCCTGCATCGCAGACGAGGGGACCACGAAACAGTGGAGTGGCCGCGGGGGGTGGGAGGGGTGGGGGGGTGGGGGGGGGCGATTGTATATTTATGTATGTACACTAAATGCATATAGATTGTCGATGAAGAATTTAGGTAATTGGACCAGGAGTGTCTGAAAAGCTATCCTTTTTAGTCAGGATAAAATCGTGAGAAATATATTTGCAGATGTAGGATGCGATGGTGTGTACAGTGAATTCAAAGCAAGCTTGTGTTAATTGATGTAAATGTGTGTGTGTGTGTGTGTTGTCACTGAGGCATAGTTTCTGCTGGTGTTGTGGGCATATTTTGCCTTCAAATACGTGTATTAGCAAGGTTTTTTTTTATTTTTTTATATATTTGATTAAATAAAATCCTCTGTCAGTGTAGTTCCGCAGCCAGTCCAATCAACACACGGGCTCGCACACGCACTCTAGTACAAACATTCTCACACACTGGGAAACTCATGAACGACAGTCAAACTACTGGGGACTTTTTTTTTTTTTTTTTAACTCATTTTGAACTTTTATTTTGTAATCAGTTTTCATAGAGAAGTATCGTACTGTGAAATGGAGTAACTCTCCTTAGACTGTATAATTGTTTATAATTTAGTTTATTATATTTATCCTGTAATTTCTTTTTGTTTGTTTCCATGGTGATAATTGTATTGGGATTATTTAATTTTTCCCGAAAACATTAGAGTAAATGGTGTAGGACGCAATAGGTCGTAGGGTAAGTGACGCACAGTCTGAAGAAGAAAAAAAACAACACTTGGTGCTACAATCTAATCTCCGGACTGTGCCTAATGTTATTTATGAAACATTAAGAACGTCAACAACAATTATTAGAAATATTTTGGTGCTTCTTGTACACAGGGAAGTTGTGTGCCATTTTGTGGCATTCCTTTGTTTGTGATATTTAAAAATGTATTGTGTGAATAATGCAGGTGTTCTCTTCAAAGGCCTAGTGTGAACATACACTGCATGTTTCCATAAAGCCATCTGCTGAGCTTGGCACCGGGTCATTGATACAAATTAAGTTTTCACTAGGTATGTATGAGTGTGTGTGTGTATAATATATATACATGTATATACACACACACGCACATACAAATAGATATGTACGTACATATATAGTGTGTTTGTGTATGACACAAAAGAAAACACGTTTTTTTCATTCTGAAAACTTGCTTCGGTTTCATTCAGGACAGTCTATCAATGCAGACAAGGTTGTATCATACTTCTGTATAAATAACCTGCAAAAAGGTCTTTAATTTATGAGTAGGAGGACGTTGTTGTTGACAAAGGAAAATACAGGCAAGGCCAAGTGCTTTTCTGACGGGGGATAATGGTGCATTTTCATTGGTGCTGAACAAAAACACCTGCGCAGCCAATAACATTGGCCGGTCGGACTGATGTACGCTCGGGGGAGACGGGGGGGGCGGGGAAACCGTTGCCGTGACGGCGACAGACCCAACAGAACACCGAGTTCACCTTGACTGTTCCATGCACTCAGTGTGGAGTTATGAGGCCTAATCAGCCACAGTCTACCGTCTCCCCCAACTGCCTCTTAAATCACCAGTCTGTATACGACCCTCAACACAGGCATAGACGTTTTTTTTTTCGGGTTGTGTGGTATGTGGAGATAACATAAGAATTATCGGTTCATGCTTTTTTGATTTTGCTTTACGTTTTGCTCTTCTTTTCTTAAACCTCTGGCTCTGAGAGATCGTTCAACATGATGATGATGCCTTCTCTGTTTTTTTAAAAAAAAAACAAAAAAACAAACTGGTGCTGTTTTAACGATCGGAATACAACAACAGTGGGGAAAAATAAATTACTAGCTGGTGCATCTTATACCAAATTCCAGCGTTTTGAGACCTTACACTGGCTGCCTGTCCCAGGGCTGTCCGTGTCCTCTGCACCCCCTCATACGCCACCCCCCCCCCATTCCACAGTGTGAGCCTATAACTTCTAACTGTGATGTTTAAGAACTTGGACATTGCCGGGTAGTAGGACTACACATTACATGGGTCATAGTGTCTAGGCTTCCATTGGTCAGGTGTCAGTGTACAGTCTTCACTAACAGGAAATGACACGTGTGATGTATTGTACGTTTGTGTTTTGTGCATGTGTGTGCGTGCGTGCGTGCGTGTGTGTGTGTGTGTGTGTGTGTGTGTGTTTAATTTGCATCTGTGTCAAGGCTTGTCTAAGCTTTATAGTCACAATGCTTTTGAGAGGTTAAGGATGCTTTGTAACCAGGAATGTGTAATGACTATTTCTGTTCTGCGTGAAGTGTGGACTACAATATGTTCATATAGGACACGACCAGAAAAAGCTAGTCCTTTATTACCAGCACTGAGGGGTCTTTTATAATTGTTGTTAATGTTGAACTTGTTACAGTTATGATTTATTCTTGATGTTTGATATAATTGCAGTCGCTATTGGTGTTTTTTATGACAATAACTAAAGATTCAGATCAATTTTAATATCCTTAAACAGTAAGGTGCTCTCCTACACTTTAAACAAGGAACATGCAGCTAATGGGTTTAACGTGTCCTCTCTGACTGTGCTAAAGGGGAGGTGAGCTTTTAATAAAATTACACACAGAAGTTTGATTTTCTTTTTCATTTTTTTCCCCCCACTTGGTGTTCCCGTGTACCTGATTTGCTTTCTTTTCCAGTCTGTGGTGGTAAAGCGTGTGTTTTGGTAAAAGGAGGTTTCTGGGTTAACACATTAAATGCATTTACAGTAACTGTTTGGCAGCTCTTGACAATTTCTGTTCATGTGTGGCAAACTCGGCCGTAAGGGTAACTTGAAAAACCATGGTCTTCTTAAACGGTGGTCAGGCTCAGTTTCGGCTTGGAGTGCGCAGTATTGCCAATACCCCCTTAGGGAGGGTAACGGATGGCCTGGATTTCCTGCTTTTGCCTTTATTCAAAGAAAAAATAAAGAGAGACAATTATCCTCACTGATGATACAAAACTGTTTGGTTTTTACTTCCAGCAGTGCACTGCTCCATTCTAGTAATCACATCAGTCCATGAGATTCGTGTGAACAGATGCTTTTGTGAAAAAGTATTGCACAAGGGTCTGTGTTGACTATTTTTAAAAATCATTTTTAAATGGGCTTGCCCGGGTTATTTTGTTTTCAGTTTTGTAAGCTTTGATTAATTAGAGGGGTTTGCAAAAGCTCCACCTGACGGAGGCGTGTTTTGATCAGTCCCGCTTCCGAACGTAGCGAAGTGGTGTTGGGGGGGGGGCGGGGGGGGGGGCTTTGCGCTCTGTTGCCGGGGAGAAACATTCTCTGGAGGTGAATGGCCAGGGTGTAGACCCCAGACCACGGATACTACGGAGGCCTTTAAGAATGCCAGACACCAAGGAGTAACCAGTTCGCAATGACGGGGAAAAAAAATAGTATGTTTTACCAACCGAAACACTGCAGGGAAAAGACGTGTGTCGTGTGGTAAATACACGGGTGGTGCGCTTTAAATTAAAAATGAGGACGTGGATAAGTGACCTATCACAGGTCTCTCTGTTCTGTGAGTTGAGGTCACGCGGCTGGCTCGCCATTGGTTGTGTTGATGAGATTTGAGCCGTTGGTTTGTTGAGCCTTTAAAAGAATTGTGCAAAGTGGGATTTCTCTGTGAGAACTGGTGGGGGGGGATAGGTGGGATTTACACATTTAGACCTGTATGATTAAAAATGCTCTAATGTAAAAAAAAAAACGATTGGGTCCTCATTTTTTACAAATAATATTATCATAATTAATGCCGTGTCTCTAAAATGTGGCACAAGGTTGCAATGTTTGCGTCCATTTTTTTAATTCTCCGGGTCCTGGTGCTGTGACATCCTGAAAAGAAACATCGGAGAACACTGAAAATCAAAGATGATGGAACTATAGACGGCAAACATAAAAATGTGATAAACCCCACTAAACTCTGGCAAGCCCATTTTATAAATGACGCTTTTTTTTCTGACTGTGATTCTAGTGAGCAGAGTGCACATTTCTATCCTCAGAGCAAAAATGTACACCCAGCCACTCAAAGTTTGAGATGCTGGTGTCGGCATGGGCAAAAAGCTGTGTCACTCAGGAAATCCTGCAGCGGTCGTGTAATTACTCCTAACTGAAAGCTGTTATACTTCTCGATTCAGTTGAAGCCTAAGATATACACGTGCACTGTGACTCCAGGTTAATCTTCCGTCTTGCTGCTGTGCGAGTGTGCAGCCCTTCTCCATCCTCCTTAATCCATGCAGGATTACAATGGTGCTCTGGTGTCTTCAGTGGAGGCTCCACTGCCTTGCTGGCGTCGCCACAACTGTCATTCTGCTGCCAGCTGCTCAAGGTTGTCGTTCCAGCAGTTATTTATTAATGGGTTCTGCTGTCTCGATGTTCTCCCAATAAATGCTCCCATTATGCTCTGAAGAATTGTAACATTTGTTCATAATGTTTATTTTTGTGATATCTTTAAAATGTTTTTTTGGAAAAGCTTCCCCCCAAAATCCCTCTGATGTCTGTCTTCCCTCCCTCCTAAGTGGGAGATTCTGTCCCTTGCGTGTCTGGCTGTCCCTTGCAGCTGTCCTCCTGTCTGTTAGCACTCCCACGTTCATTTATTCATTCATTCCTTCCTTCCTCTCTGTCCACAAAAAGCTCCCTCTTTTTTTTCCTCATTATTGATTTTCAAATGGAAGCCAAGTGTCTGGTGCTGCATTACTGTTATTTGGGGGGGGGGGGAATCTATGGAAGGGGGAAGGGGGGGGGGGTGGGTGGGTTGGGGCTGAAACGACTATCTGTCAAGACAAAGAGGTTTGAGGTGCAATAATAGGCAAACCTACTTTACGAAATGGCCTGAGGTGTGGAAAGTTTTACTGTTTTGGCATTGGTGCTTTTCTCTCTCCAAGAGAACGACCTATAATAATGCTTTGGAATTTTCTCAGCTTTTTATTATAATTATTAATAAAATGTTGTGTTTCCTATACAGAGTGCTGTTCTTATTTAATATACTGGTCTGAGAACTGTACGCAGATGATTATGGTTGATTAGTTGGAGCAGACATGGACCAAAGTAAAAATGAAAACAACCACATGTATGATCCAGATACTCAGTTTAATGGAATTTACCATTTATGATTAATATGGTACACCGTTACGTTATAGGCATTTAGCAGATGGTCTTATCCAGAGTGACTTACAGCACTTTTATTTCATTTTTTTGTTTTTTACATAGTATCCAATTTATTCAGCTGGATATATAATGAAGCAATTCATGTTACTCTTTGTTCAAGGGTACCTACCTGCAAATTTTACAATGGTACCCAGTTCCCTAACCATTATACCCTACACTGCCGCCCCAAAACAAGGGGTCACCCAAAAACAAACGTAGTGCACCCTGTGACGACCTGTGTTTCGTTTGAGAACCCCGGGGTCCTGGATTGTGTTTTGGGGGTCAGAAAGTGCCCCTTCAGTGCTGAAACTATGGCTGTCCTCTCCATCCCTCTCTATTGCTTCTGGAACAGGCCTCTGTTACTATGAGTGCCGACGTGCTCTTATTTTCCTTGGGTCTACAACGTAATTCCCCTGATAAACATTCACTTATTCAATCTACATTGAATATCGCAACATGTGGCTCATCGCTGCTGTATGTTAAAAAAAAAAAACCCAGGCTCTCCCCTGCATTTGATCTGGCCACATATGAATGTATAGTGTTGTTAAATGAGACAGTCTGATCTTAAATTTGCACAGAGTTTAACTCCCTGAGTCAAAATGGAACCAAACCAAGTGCGTTCCACCATCAAACTTCATTGGCTGCCTGTAACTGCTCAGAAGTTTAAGGCCTTGTTACAAGCCCCCGTCTGGGCGACATGTAGTATAATGGCTAAGGAACTGGTCTTGTAACCTAAAGGTCAAAGGTTCAATTCCCAGGTAGGTTGTACCATTGAGCTGGGTACTTAACCTGCATTGCTTCAGTATATATCCTGCTGTACAAATGGATGCAATGTAAATGTTGTGTAAGTCGCTCTGGATAAGAGCATCTGCTAAATGCCTGTAGTGTAATGTAAAAGATTCATTCCCAACCGTCATTATTTATTAATGTAGATCCATTTATCTTTGGCTACATTTGCCTGCACACCAATACCCTGATTATTGGGAGGAGTCAGTTTATGCCAGTAGTTAGCTTATTGCCTACACATGGGTATAAGTAATGTAATGTTACTCCAATAGCCACGTTTGCATGATTCTTTCCATAATCGAAATAAGCTCAGCGGAAACTACGTATGTGCCAGCCATGGTTGTTTTCATCTGTGATCTTCTACTTTTTCCTGACATGCGCAGTTTCAAAAATCTTTTAGAAATGAGAGTAAGAGGTCTACATGCACCAGAAAATCGATAGGTTTGGCAAAATTCGGGGTGTCTTAATATGGTTTTGAATACACCGATTATGACCTTATGCTGATAAAGATAATCAGACAAAAGTGTATGAATGATTATTTCAATAGTCAGAGTATTATCATAATTGGGGTAAAATCAGAGTAGTAGTGCGCATGTGAATGCCCCCAGTGTTTCAATTAGATTATTTGAAAGAAGCGTTTTAGTGCATGGTTTCATTCAATACCACCTTAGGAGTAAACATAAAGAGAAATATTGAAAGTTTCTTTCTTTTGTCCCCAACCTGTAGCAGCCTTTGTGTTAACAAGTGTTGTCCTGTTTCCTGTTCTCTTTAATTTGTCAGTTCTTTCTGAATTCATGGAATTAGCCTTGGTGTGTATCTCTTGGCTTGCGGTGACGAAATAGCGAGCATAACAGACCTTGAGAAGCCTCAAAACAAGATTGCAGCTGTGTGTGATTTCCAAATCAAGTAAGGAGTACATTAATATTTCAACAGAACCACAGGATGGGAGTCTGACCTTATGCAGGGCAGGAACAGAGACAGACAGAACCCAGCTAGCGAGCGTGTAGCGGCTAGAGAGCATGTAATGGCTAGTGAGCGTGTAGCAGCTAGCGAGCGTGTAGCGGCTAGGGAGCGTGTAGCAGCTAGCAAGTGTGTAGCAGCTGGCGAGCGTGTAGCGCCTAGCGGCTGGCGAACGTGTAGGAGCTAGCAAGCGTGTAGCGGCTAGAGAGCATGTAATGGCTAGCGAGCGTGTAGCAGCTAACGAGCGTGTAGCAGCTAGCGAGCGCGTAGCAGCTGGCGAGCGCGTAGCAGCTGGCGAGCGTGTAGCGGCTAGCGAGCGTGTAGCGGCTGGCGAACGTGTAGGGGCTAGCGAGCGTGTAGCAGCTAGAGAGAGTGTAGCGGCTAGCGACCATGTAGCGGCTAGCAAACGTGTAGTGGCCCCGCAGCCTTTCGCAAATCAGCACTGGTTGGTCCGCAAGTAGCCACCCAGGGTGGGACCGTTGAGATGGCAAAATAGTTGGTAAATAGTCCCACAGTGGCCCAATATTAACAGAAAAAACCCCCAAAAATACAGGTTTTCCGCCAACAGCAGCCCTAGTGCTGCTCTCTGGGAATCTGTAAAATTTACAATGATTTGCAATTTTGGGGCATGTCAAGAATGAGAAAACTGTTTTGTGTGTGACAATGGTGGGCCTTTTTTCTTAAGGTCCTTGGCAAAGATGTATAGCCTACAGGCCCACACATAGCCAATGGAACAAGGACCATAACAGCCATTATACAGTATATATAATATATATGCTAGTGTACATGGACATACAGGTAGTACTGTGGTTGACTTATAAATTAAATTTACAATTTATGTAAAATGGGTAAATGCAGCCAATGGCATACAGGCTACTTTTCTGGGTTTTCAGGGAGAGTAGGAGCTTACCTGGTTGAGCTAAGAACCATAGTATAATTGTATTCAATGTTGTCCCCTAAGCCACATTGAAACAACAGTGTCACAGAAATACATTGAAACAGAAGCAATTTTGTCGATTTGCTAACACTGGGTAGCCAGATTAGTTCTTTAGGCTCATCTGGCTATCCAAACTCCAAACTGCTGCCAAGAGCTAGATACCATACTTGCATATACACATACAGGTAAATGATACCTGGAAATATATGGGAACTACACTTCACATATAGCTTTACATCATATATTTACATACATTTAAATATATTGTGAAAATATATATATTTGAAATTGGCTGCTTTTGTGTATATGACATGTATTTACATATATGTAATACACATGTCCTAACATATATTTAATATATATTTACATGTTGTTCATTTATGTGTTTCATACATATATTACATATTTTCTGCCATATATTAAAATATATTAATTTTTCATACGGGTAGGCCTACACGTGGGTCTACTTAAGACCGACATTAGCCAGTAGATTCTCCACTGTGTTTTATCAAGTCTAATGGATGTGAACCAGAATGCACATTCAAGCACACATTGTATTTCGTACAAAAAGCAATGCATGCTTCAGATTCTCTTCACAAATACTTTTTTTTTTAATGACAGAAAACGGCTGGGCGTGGTGTGTTAAAATGAGCAGTATCGTATTTTCTTTTAAATGAAGCCAATTAGTGCTTAATTGGCTGTCTTAACTGAGAGTCAGGCTGGTGCTGCCTATTGTGCTTAGTCTAAAATAATCCTCGCAAATTTTTTGCATTGTCAGGAAGAACAAAACGATACTGGCAAGGAGCAGCCTACCACCGCGGTACTTTCAATCTGTTTTTTTTTTTAACCCAATTATTAGCTACATCCTGTTTGAATAATGACTTCGTCCTGGAGATTCATTAGATCAGCCAGATGGGATGCCACTTTCACACTTGGGTCGCAGTAGGGAATATACAATGTGTGACCACGCTTCAGTAATCCAAAACAAAATTATCCGCGTGAGATCGTCACATTTAATCGGTGTGCTCTGAAGCGTAAATCTCTTAAACGGGCCTCTGCATATTTTCAGTTTGTAAATAAAAAGTAGTAGCAACAAGGCGGCGCTTTTAAAGTTCGTCGTGCATTTGGCTCGCGCTTGTCCTTCCTTTGTTCTGCGAACCAGCAGCCTGACTTTTCCCACAGCCAGGCGTACAAGCAGGTGCTGTCTGCTGTTGCACAGTTCCCCATTATCTGCCTCTGGGTTGGTTACCTTGCCCTTATCGCAGACACAGGAATTATTAATAGTATGCGCTGTTCCTCACTGTTCAAACAGCGTCTTGTTTGTGCCCCTTCGTCGAGAGCCGTGGTAGGCCATCTGCACGAGCACTCCCCTCCGCTCCCCTTGGTGTTAAAAGTTTTTCCTTTTTTTTGTTAAATAATAATAAAATTAAAATAAAAGCATCTTTCATCACTCCAAGGCCGCGCATTGCTGCACCGCTTTCTTGGCAGTTTGGACTGTTCTGGGAGAGGAGGAATGCGTATACATACCCCGTCCTGCTCAACGTCCTACCCAGAAGCGTGGCTGACGCCGAATCGGGCGAAGGGCTGGACAGACAGACAGACATGTGGTCACGGAGGGTGATGAGAGCGATGCTGCTGCTGCTGTCCTGCGCCACGGCAACGCTGCCACAGCAAGGGGATGGAGGGGGAGGGATGGACCGAATCCTAAAGCCAGACCGTCCCAGGCCAGGTCTGTGACATTCCCTGCTTTTTCTGCATGGCCTTCAAACCTTTTCTGATGTCACGTACAGTAGCTGTAGTATCAGACTTTACTAGATAGAGCGTATGCTGCCCGTAGTACGCATGACTAAATATGCGCGTGCAATTTGAAAAATGCTAACGTGCTAGGAACTGCCGTTCGCAAATGCACTTCCCGCCCCTTATTTGATAATAGCGGGGACGGTTTGAGTGTTGAATTGGCTGCCGTTACTTTTTTTCATCTTGCTCTCATTTGTGACCAAACATGGACAGTGGACACCGGGAGCACGAAGATGTGTTTTTAACCGTGATCCAGTCGGTCCTTTGCCTTGTAGTTTTTTCAGGGCTTAATTAATTACGGTACCTTGAATTTTAATTGAATACCTGATTTGGATTTGACGTGACTTGACCAGTGGTACAGCATGAAAAACAATTTCATAACTTTCCTGCCTTTAAAGCTATGTCCTCTCTAGTCGGTTTGCATTGTTTTGAAACAGGGATAAATGTAACAACGTAGGCTGTGTTGTAAATATTCATGTAAACTATTTATCATTTTAGGTAGATACCTTACATAAGCCCCTTAGGGTTTCTTGTCACTACCTGCACGATTTTATGCTTGCTAGTTTCTTTTGCTTTGTTGATTTTAAATTTGTGCAAATAAATAAAGAACCAAAGAACTACCCAAGCCGGAATACAGGACATGTGTACACTATGGTGACCTCAACCAGGGGGTTTTGGATGGTATGTAGGGACGTGTACCGTTTTTAAATACTGTTTTAACCTGGGCATCCTGGCTAATACAGAATATCTGGACACTTTACTTTGCAATTTGTCTGCTACCTTGACTGGTGTCCATGGACTGCAACCAGAAGCAGCGAATCGCATATTAAAGTAATGGTGTCTGTGCATGGCCTGCCTTTCAGGCACTGTATCAACAGCACTGTGCAACCAGACATTCAGTCCAATGTTGTTTCAGCTTAAAAAAACAACAGTGATGCAATGCTTTGCGTATCCTCAACAGACCAACAGCTCTTTGTGAAATTTTATAACGCTTACTGATCATTCAACTTTGTTGAGTTGCACGAAATGGTTTCCTTGTTAGTTTGGAGCAAAACACCAGCAGAGGGCAAAACGGTAAGAATTCTAGTTATTTTTCCATAAAATCGCTATTGTTTGTATGTCTGCTGTGCTGTCCTTGGCTTTTCGTGAAATCCGAGGCTTTCTGTTGTTTCTGATAACGTAACCCCTTTGTTCCCTGTTTATCCAAAATGTACGACAGATCAAACGGATGGAGGCGAAGATGGAGCTTGGGGAAGCGAGTGGGAGAACGAGGACCCCCGGTCCCTTTCCTTCGATGACCCCGCGGAGACCACAGACCAGAATAGCACCGCCCGCCCTGACCCGGAGCCTGAACCCGACCCCAAAGCCCCGTCCGGGACGGGTCCGTGCTTCGGCCTGGTGGAGGAGCACGAGGCCGTCGGGAGGGATCTGCTGAGCGCGGTGCTCGAAGGCTGGGGAAGGGGACGGGAGCCGGAGCAGGAGGATCTGACTCGTTTCGGACTTTGTTCCGATCCGGATGGGAACTCAACCGGCCTGAACGCAGTGCTGTCTGCCCTAGCAAAGGGTGTGGAAAAAGACAGGGGCGGACTGCACGTTTTACACCCCACTAAAGGTACGTGTTTCATTTCTGGGTACCAGGAGTCTGCAGCCTTGCTCCTGCAGAGCCACAGTGTCTTTTAAAACAATTTTTTTAAACAATTGATTGATAGAAGTGGATTTTTACCCAGTTAACTTGCCTGGCCTGGTTTCTTGAACCTGAATTAGTTGACGATTTTAAGGTGAACAACCAATCACACCACATAGCTCTCCTTGTGAATTAGCTTCATATAAGTGAAGAATTTATGGCATTGTCTCTCATGTTCTGGATGGGCAGGTTTTTGTGTTTTGCTTTCAATCAATAGCCAGTTCAGGCTTTGTAAATAAGATGTGTGGACTGATTAGCCAAACAGTGACTTAGATTAATTACTTACAGGGTGATACACATCTAAAAAAGCATCAGACCTACTGCCCTCCAAGACAGGAACCAGACACCCCTGCTTTATGCTACCTTGAATTCAGTGTTGCTTTTCAACACTTAAATGTGTAATCAATACATTGGTGGACCACATGATTCACAATACTCCACAGAAGGGGGTTTAGTTATTTTTAGCTTTTTATTTCTTTTTTTCCCCACAATATTTTTATTCAAATTTTTAACACCATGAAATACAGCCTTTTACATTCATATAATATATAAAACAACATAAAATTGTTGCTTTAACACAAAACAAAACAAAAAAAACTACAAGAATGCTCCTCCTGTTTTAACAAATGGTAATCTAAACAAAATGGAGTATATTAATTGCAATAGATGCAAAATATAACAAGTATTTCGAAGAAAAATAAATTAAAAAAATTCTACAAGCTCGGAAACTGCATTGTCTACAAAAATTAGTCGTTCACTAGCTATTTATTTCTTACACTAATGTTAACAGCAAACTGATACGTATTTAACGATACGTGTTTCTTTAGTTATTTTAACTGAGTATATTATAACGTATGTTGTACATGTATTTGGGGGATTGAAAGCGCTCTTGTGTGCTGTCTGTCCCCGTGTCAGAGCTCTGGGGGGCAGACGGGGAGCACCAGAGGAGAGAGCTGACCCTCCGCTTCCTCCTGCCCCCCCCACTGCACCACTCCCGCCTCGGCGGCCTGGCCCCCGTCCTGATCTTTGCCCTGGGGGGCACCGCCAGTACGGGTGGGATGAGAGTGTCCTTCGGCAGCCCGTCCCTCCTCCCGCACCGACAGGTGAGGCTTCCCCGATCTCAGCCCCGTGCTCCGGAGTGCCCCGTGGCACCTGCCACGAAACGAACAAAGCAGTGTGGTCTCATATTTTATTCATGGAGGCCGTATGAATATGCATCAGTCGCATGGTCTGTGACGGTGCGCCGGACCGGTACGTTAATACAACATGATTTTTGAGCAGCCGCCGGTGGACATCTGTCCCTGCAGGGGATTGTCTCTGGCTTTAAGAAGCGACCGGTTGGTTTAAAGTGGGGAACTTACTTCAATAAAAAAACTTTAATGAAACCTTTGTTTCAGACAGTCTGCGTTTCAGCTGGGACCCGATACGCAGTCCTGACCAGGAGACAAACGAAGGACCACGGTCAAGGTCACGGTCAAGGTCACGTGGTGCTGAGAATTACGGTGGAGGCGAACCAGGCAGAGGAAGGTGACCACATCCTGTCTGCCTTTCAGAAAGGACCCTTGCTGAGGCCTTTCAACCGCCTCCGTGTCCATTCTGATATCTAACAGTACGGAGTGTAGCACAGTGGGTAAGGAACTGGGCTTGTAACCGAAAGGTCGCAGGTTCGATTCCCGGGTAGGACGCTGCCGTTGTACTCTAGAGCATGGCACTTATCCGTAATATTGCTTCGGTATATATCCAGCTGTATAAATGGATACAATGTAAAATGCGATGTCAAAGTTGTGTAAGTCGCTCTGGATAAGAGCATCTGCTAAATGCCTGTAATGTAATGTAACAGTGAAGTTAGCTGCGGAGGTCAAGGGTACATTCACGCCCCAGGGCATTTAAAAAGCTGTCAGATCAACTTATACTTTCATTTTATGTGATGTGCCGTATGTGAGAAATTATTCTTCTGGGTCACATCAGGGCTGCCCGACCCAGTTCCTGGAGATCTACCCTCCTTCCTGAAGGAAGCGCACCCTAACAAACCACACCTCATTCAACATCGAGAGACCCCATTGAGCTACTGATTAGTGGAATCAGGTGTGCCAAATTATGGGACAAATGAAAAATTTACAGGATGGTAGATCTCCAGGAACAGGGTTGGGCAGCCCTGGATTACATTTCTGGATTGATTAAATGATCACATTGGCTCCATGCACTGTGGGGGGAAATGAGTGGGTTTACGCACCACTGAACTAGGGACATGAAAGTACTTCCTGGTTCATGTGGGACAAGTGTCTTCAAAGGTCGCCGTGCTCATTTCTCCTTCCAGGGGAGAAGAGGAGTCTGCAGGACCTGCTGACGGGGGAGGGAGTCGGGCGTACTGGCACCCAGGGTCCACTGCTGTTGTTCCAGAGCAGAATACTGGACAGCGCAGACTCTCCTAGCAACGGGTTTGTCTGTGTGTTTCGGGGTCGGGACGTTGCGTCGTCAGACATATTCAACTGCCTTACATGGGAGAGTTTTTGCATGGTTTTTTTTTGTTTTTGTTTTTTGTTTTTATAATGAGACATTGCTTCTGCCCCAGGAATGAAAACGCAACAAATGTGCTTGAGGGGAAGCTCAGGGATAAGGCTGTGACAAGCGCTGGCTAACATGTGTGGTCCTGTTTCCTGCAGATTGAGTAGCGCTGGCTAACAACTTTGGTCCTGTTCCACGCAGATTGAGTAGCCCTTGCTAAAATATGTTGTCCCGTTCCCCGCAGATTAACGAGCACTGGCTAACGTGTGTGGCCCTGTTTCCTACAGATTGACTAGCGCTGGCTAACAAGTTTGGTCCTTTTCCCCACAGACAGACTAGCGCTGGCTAACATGTGTGGTCTTGTTTCCTGCAGATTGGCACCAGAGGTGAGTCCATCCCCAGGCCCTCTGGCACCCTCCCGGACTTTCCACTTCCTGTGCGTCCTGCAGAAATTCCTGAGCGAGGCCCTCTCCCCGGAGAAGGCGGGGTCTGTCCCGGCTCAGGCTGCCCCCGTCTCCCTGGACTCCCTGCAGTCCCTGCCCCCCCTGACCCTGGGAGCCTCCTCCAGCGAGTCGCTCCTCCTGGGGCTCCTCAACTCCTCGGCCCCGACCTTGTTCTCCTTCCCCCGCTGGGCCGGCGAGCTGCTGGAGCACCGGGTGGAGCTGGATCTACAGCCCCCCCTGGTGGCCGTGTTGAGACTGCGGCTGGAGGAGGCCGCGGCCCGGGCAGCTCGGGAGGCGACGGGAGGGTGTGGCCTAGGCGACCGGCTGCAGCGGCTGCGGGAGCTCGGCTCGCTGCCCGGGGAGGGTGCAGCGCCCCCAGCAGGTGAGAACGGGGATTAGCCTGACTGTCGTTGGAAAGAGGGAGCAGAGGAATGTAAACGCTGCATTTTATTTTAAAGGTGTTTCAACATTACCTGCCTGTTAACCTGTTAGTTTGACCTTAGAAATCAAGTGCAGTTAAAATCACAGAGGCCCTGATTTACTATGACCTTAGGTACGTCCACAAACACACAAAAATAATAACACAACCAATGATTGGTGCAAAACAAATACCCTGAGAAATCATTGGTCATGTTGTTGGTTTTGTGTGTGCTGAAAGGGTTTGCACATGCTTAAGGTCTTAGAAAATCAGGCCCAGAAACTTTTAAAACATGCTGTGCCTGGTCTGATGGAGAATAATTATACTTCTAGTAACAATATGGATTACCGTTTATGTATAGCAGATGTACACGTTTATAATAGGTGTTCGCAACGGACTGAGCTGTTTTTCTCGCCCTGTGCCGTTTCGCCGCAGATAAGGGGAGCGACAGAGAGGCGCAGTATCGCGCCCTGCTCCTGTTCAAGGCCCTGCAGACGGTGCTGGGGGCCTGGGAGGAGGAGCGGAGCCTCCGGTCCGCCCGGGGGGGTCAGGAAGGCTCCGGAAAGGGGGCAGGGTGCCGGCTGCAGCCCCTGTCCGTGTCGCTGAAGAGCTACGTGCTGGAGCCCGCCACGGCCGCCATCAACAACTGCGAGGGCCCGTGCGGCTTCCCGCTGGCGGAGGCCAACAACCACGCCATCCTGCTGCACAGCCACGAGCAGAGCGGGCAGCCGCTGGGCCGCTCGCCCTGCTGCGTGCCCCTGCGCTACGCCGACCTGCAGGTGGTGGAGCTCAAGGGGGCGGGCACCGAGATCACCATCAAGCCCAACATGGTCGCCACGCGCTGCGGCTGCCGCTGAAAGGGGGTCGGGGGAGGGGGGTGGGGGGGAGAGGGGGGAGGGGGCGCGGGAACGCTGAGGTTCCGCAGGACCCCGCCCCTGACCCCGCCCCGTTCCCGCTTGCACCCGTCTGCGTTTTCCGACGCAAAAAAAAACGACCACAGGCTGGTGGTCCTCACTTTGTACATTTGTTTTTCTTTTCTCTTTTTTAAAAAAAATGGAAATGCACGCTGTGTTTTGCCGTTCCACTGCTCGTGTTTCTGTGCACTGCGCACGCCCACATAACATATGGAGTTTCGCGTGTGTGTGTGTGTGTGTGTGTGTGTGTGTGTGTGGTTGTTCAAAGTTCTTGTGTGGACACACTTCGGTGATAAGTGAATAAAGAGAACACTATTGCACAAAAATATAGCCGGGTTTTTTTGTAATCACGCGTACATTTGTCTGAATTAATTTGTATATATTTGTCTGTCTAAGGATGGGTGGCTTTGGACCTGGTATTGACATCCAGAAAGTAGGATATACAAAGAAAGAAATCACTGGGCTTTATTGCATGGTGGCAAGGTTTCAGAGTCAAGGCAAAAGAGCAATTCTTCTTGATGGAGCTTTGGAAGTTAATAAATCCCTTGTCCTCAAATACAAATATAATGCACACAATTCAATAAATGGTGAAACAATACAGAAATGGTATCTTTCATTTCTAATAACATATTGGGGTAAAAAGAATATAACCTTGTTTGTTATGCTCTTGGCTTTTGAGCTGAATAAATCCTAAAGCAGGCAAGGTGAAGCATATCAGATCAGTTAGGAAATGACAGTGATGTAAGTAAATCATTTAATATGAATGACACTTAGAAATCAAAATGCTCAAAGTGTAATATGGGATAATGTTCAGTCTGCATCGTGTAAATTGTGGAACATAGTTTCATTTTCTCCTGGAAACTATACTGTGCATCTGACTCGACCCTGCGTGAGCCAATCAGCCAACTGTATCAACACTTAACAGGTGAACAGTTCTCATGTGAACATCTATTTTTCAGGATTAATGTCCTCAGTCACCACCTCGCATATTAGAGAGAATAGCGCTTCACGGGGGAAAGTAATGGCTGACATATTGAATGAGAACGAAGGATCCTTCCAGGGGATCACTTCTCTTCTGGTGACGTTTGACTGCAGTGAAACAAACTGCACAGGAAGAGATACTCCAGAGACGTTGACCTTCGTTGCCAGGGACAGAAGACGAGTCTTTCATCAGCAGAAGAAGCTGTCGTCTCCAGGTGAACTACCCCCGACGCTGTCCCCGTTCCTCTTTCTCCCTCTTCCTCCAGGCTCACTCCTCCTCTTCGTCCTCCTCCTCATCACCAGGCTTATGCCTTGTCAATCTTTTCCTTTGGGTTGTATCTTCCTCTGGTTCCCTCGGAAGTCGTTTCCTACGTTTTACTGTGTGTTCCTCCCTCCCTGATTCGCTCTGCACCTCCCTCTTTAGAGCCAGCTTTCTCGATCTTCCTCCTGGGTGTTCGTCACCATCATCATCGACAGCATCATCGTCATCTTCATCGACGGCGTCATCGCCATCATCATCGTCAGCATTGTTGTCATCATCATCATTGACAGTGTCATCACCATCGTCATCATCATCAGCAGCGTAATAATAATAGTAATAATCAACGTCATCATCATCATCTGCATCGCAATTATCGTCTGCACCGCAATCATATCTTGACCCCCAGCTCCAGGAGAACAGGTTCCACAGTGAGCTCTCGGTCTGGAGGAGAAAAACACAGGTCTGCATGAGCTATATAAGTCCCCACATTAACTTTTATTAGATACAAAGCACCTCATGGACTTGGCTTGTATCCCACTCACTCAGTCACTCTGACTCATTCACTCGCCCACACACTCACTCACTCACTCACTCACCCACCCACCCACCCACCCATTCATCTGCCCACTCACCCATTCAACTGCCCACTCACTCACTCACTCACCTGTCCACACACTCACTCACTCGCCCACACACTCACTCACTCACTCACTCACTCACCCACCCATTCATCTGCCCACTCACTCGCCCACTCACTCACTCACTCACTCACTCACCCATTCACTCACTCACTCACTCGCTCACTCGGCAACTCAATCACTCACTCACTCACTCACATTTAGCAAGCTGAATGTTCTCCACAAGGGGGAGCTATTAGCGTAATAGCGCTGCATCGCATCAATGACACTGTGTGTCCTTGTTCTCCTCTTCCCCCCCTTTAGGGTGACGTTCTGACTGACATGCAGACTGACAGAGGGAGGGAGAGACAGGGACGCGCCGTGGCTTCAGTACCTCCTTGGGTTCGCTGCCTGCCGTTACATCGTGGCCCCCCAAAGCCAGCTCCTCTGCAGTGAGCTCCACGTCCTCCATCCCCCAGAATTCCCCCCATGTTTCTGAAAGACAGGGCGCACTGGATGAGACCGGTGGCCTGGGTGTGTCAGAGCGGGAGAATGTGTTCCACTGTCCTTGGAATGATATGTGTGTATGTATACACCCAGTTCCAGTCCAAAAGAGTGTATACTCTCAAAAAAAAGGTGCAAAAAAAGTCCCAAAAAAGGTACTTATGCTTGTCACTTAAGCATATTGATACTTCTGCAAAAACTGAGATATGAATTAAAGTAGTACACACTTGTCTCTTCCCAGAGTATGACCTCTTTAATGCATGTGAAATCACTTACCATTCAGAGTGTTGACTCCAGTACTGACCAAAATTGTGATGACAGCCAATAGAATGCAGCGATTCAGTGTAAGCCATTCCAGTGGATTTTCATCATCATCACTTGAATGTTGATTGGATGCTGCAAGACAGACAAATAATTATTTGAAAAAGTTCAGATAGGGGTAAAATTGAGAAAAAAATAAAAAACTGGCAGATTTCTGAGAAAACTAAATGTATCACCAACCACCCGTAAATATCACAGGAAAGAAGAATATTTTTGTGCATATTGGTGAAGTTAAATTGTTCCGTTAAGCTTGTCAGTTATCTGCAGGACCTTCACGGGTGTTTAAAGGGTTAGGTCAAAGGTCAAAAGAGACATGATTGGTATTGGGTGAGTGGTGTCAAGGACATAAATATAGAGATGATTGAACATGCTGGCGATGAACATAGCTCATGACACAGTACACACAGTAAAATTTTCAGCATTAAATTAACTCTGATAGACTACATTTAATTCTGATAAAATGCATTTAACTCTTCGTAAATTAAATGTAACTCTGGTAGAGCAAGCTCTGAGTTAAATGAACACTTTGTGGATAATGGGTCTCAAACTCCAGTCCCGGAGGGTGGCAGTCACTCCTGGTTTTTGTAATCTCCTTTCCACAAGCAGCCATGCAGACTCTTCAGCCAATGACTTAAATTCAGCACTAACTGTAAGTGCGGAAACATATTAAAAACCCTGCAGACAGAATTTGAGTTGGTGTAGACCAGTGGTTCCCAATCCTGATCCTCGAGAGGGTTTTCATTTCAACCCCAAATATGGCTCACCTGATTCTAATAATTAGCAGCTCCACGATATCTCTAGCTCTTGAATGAGGTGTGCTTCGTTAGGGTTGGAATGAAAACCACCAGGCTGGTACAGTAGCTCTCCTGGAATAGGGTTGGGAACCACTTGTGTAGATGAATGCACATGCAACAGGAGGAGTGACATATGGACACACAGAGCTAATGCACAGAGAAAATGGGGAGACACACCGGGCTTGGCTTTTTCCTTTGTGGCTTTCTTTGTGCCTTGCCGGGGGCTTGTTGGTGCTCCCTTTGAAAGAGAGAAGAGGCACAGTGCAACATCCAGTCTTAATTCAAACTTCTGACAGAGTTTCTTTGAGTCCAATAGGGACCACGTGTACACTGTAAGAGTTCATTTAACACTGTGAGCATTCTACAGTGGGAGATCGGGGATCAGTGAACAGGTCTACAGTATTATAAACAGGTACTCCAAACACTATCAGATGACTACGTCAGACTTGTCGGTGTATATAGCCAAAAGCCTGACTCAGCCTTAGATAACCAAGAAAATAAAACGTAAAAGCCTTAGAATGTAAAAAATGTTGATTTACTGAGCTTCTTTGTGGCACAGATTTTACACAAAATTACAGTAAAGAATTGTCAGAATGATTGGCAATGCTGGTTTCAGTGTACGACGTTAGCTCATAACTCACCTCTTTCTTTTTCTTTGATGGCTGCGCATCTGTAACAGGAAGACGTGACATTTAGTGGAACTTTTAGCAGTTGAACGTATGACCCAGATAGCAAGCAACTCCAATCTGGATCTGGTTTTCGACCGGACTGAAACAGCTACCGTTGCGCTGGATTCAGTCGTGGACCAGAGAAACGAACGCAACGGTTTTTTGTGGGTCTGTGCCGCGCTTGAGCCGGAGCCGCGTGAAACATTCACAATCTGGGCGATAATACATCGCTGGTCCTGTCCCAGAACCAGAGACCGTATAAAAATAGGCCAGAAGTAGCTCGCTATGCTTACGATCCGGAAGGCCGTCTCCATGCCAGCATTGGCTCGTGCATTTGGAGGCCAGGCTGAGTCTGTGTTCCAGTCCGGATGTTGTCGTGAACTCAGGCACGATCCGGCCCAGACAGCAGTTCTTTTTCTCTGGGGATGCTCTATGTATGTCTTTAAATACAATTTGTACAGTTAAGTGTTGTGTTGTCTTTATTTATTGGCACCAGCAAAGCTGTTGGCCTGGATCAAATATACCCAGGACATTACTGGGATTTTAAAGCCCTACAGAAATGAAATTTATGCAAAAATACTCAAAATATATGATCTTTTTCTCAGTTCCAAACAATGTAAACAATATATGTAAATGGTTAATGGTAGCCATCCCTACTAGGTCACATTTAACAATGAAAGTGTCATTCATTTGTTATAAAAATGTGATATATATGTAAAAATCCACTACAATCGTCATCTTTTCAAAAAAATACTATTTAGTATATTTTTATTATGTTCAAAGAAACCATACTGGCAAAAGACATAACACAAATACAGAAGATGAACAACAAATAGAAACACAAAACAAGAACCAAATTTCCACTGGTACAGAGTCACTCAAAAGCAGGGGTGTAGCACAAAATTCTGGGCCTTATACATAAGCGGTCCCTGTGGGCCCCCTTCCTCTCTTGATCCATGTCTCTCATGCATCATTCCAGGCTTTTCGAGGGCCCTCCCCCCATTCGGGCCCTGGGTAGTCAGTCCCACTTTCCCCCGCATTACGACACCCCTGCTCAAAAGTGTCAGTCCTCTTTTAATAAAAGTTTAAGACAGGTCAATTTGACTCAAACCAAACACAGGAGTTAAGTCTTGTTGCTGATGGCAGCGTTGCATTCTGGGTTTTTAACCAGAGGGCTATATATTTGGTCCTCAGGATGGGGCACTCCAGTTGCACCCTTGAGCAGTGTAATTCACGTAAATTAATTTGTCCAAATAAATTATTAATGAATTAATTAGTAATTAATGTGGCGATAGCAAATATGCAAGTGAAAGTGGCATGTTTTCCTTGGTATATTCCAGGCCAATGTATGATGATGCAATGGGATGTCTCAATTCATATTACACATGACTGGTTTCAGTACCTATGGAAATATATATATATATATATA
The DNA here is from genome assembly GCA_039654925.1 of Anguilla pacifica. Classification (NCBI taxonomy): domain Eukaryota; kingdom Metazoa; phylum Chordata; class Actinopteri; order Anguilliformes; family Anguillidae; genus Anguilla; species Anguilla pacifica. The sequence continues at coordinate 7,064,368 of CM077287.1, read as the reverse complement.
TATACTCAATATCAATTTATACCATCCTAAACAAAAAAGAAAAGTTTTTTTGTGCGCCTTTTATTTTCTTATTTACCTGCCTTCCGGAGCCTGGCTGGTTTGGGAGGTGACTTTTCTTTCAGCTCCACTCCAGGTTCACCCTCCAGTATCTCAACAGCTTTATCCCCCATCCCAGAGAGCCTGGGAGAGCCTGACTCAAAAAGTGTAGGGAGGGTGCAAAAATAGCTTTAGAGCATTTATCCATGTCCCTGATATTAATTCATAGTCTGTTTTAAACAAAAGAGCACACAGCAAACAATATTCATATACGTAAACACTCCAATTGACGGGCGATGCCAGTTGTCATGGTGTTTCCCATCATAACAACATATGTAAACCTTTACCCATACCAAACTTCACTCCACTTTGTTTGTGATCAATGACTTGCACTTAAGACACACTTGCACTGTGTGTGTGTGTGTGTGTGGGCATGTATTACTATCTTTGCGAGAACCAAATGTCTCCACAAGGATAGAAAGATGAGGAAAATTACGCAAGGTTGGGACCTTTTGCTGGTCACAAATTACAACAAAAGGGTTGCAATTAGGTTAAGGTTAGGGTTAAGGTTAGGCATGTAGTGGTTGGGGTTAGGGTTAGGGTTAGAGGTTACGGAATGAATGTAAGTCAATGGGAAGTCCTCACAAGTATAGCAATACGTGTGTGCGTGTGTGTGTGTGTGTATGTGTGTGAATGTGTGTGTGTGTGTGTGTGTGTGTGTGTGTTGATGGCTTTTACATCCGACCTGTACAGTACGGCTTCAGCGGAAATGCTATAAAGCTTCTATTCAAATGCAAAAACTGACTTTTTGTTGGATCCTTTGTCAAAAATAATTGATAGCTGCTAGCATAAGGATCATCCCATATGCATACATAATTTAAACCCTGTTACAACATAATTAATATTTGTTTCCCCTCTTTCTAAGACTAGAGCAGCGGTGCAAGACTGCTGAGATTAAAGTATATGAGGCACGGACTAATATTACAGCCACTCCTAAAATGGACACTGTGCTAGATCAAAGGAGTGAGACAGACTGAGAAAATTAGAAAGAAGTCCAATGCCAATTTCCACCAGTGGGATCAAGCTCCTTCTGTAAAAAATTCCCTACACAAAGTTTAGGTTTAACCCTGGATCAATCATTAATTTGAGCTTACCTGAATCGAACTTTCCAGTCCCGCAACGAGTCTTCAGTCGCAGTGGCTCGAATAGTGGAGCTGAAGACTTTCTCCCAGCTCTTGCACCTGATCCTCAAACTACTGCTCTCATTTCCCCCCCCCCTCATCCCCTCCCTCCCTCCCCTGGCGAATTCCCTGACAGACATGCACAGCTGTGAAGTATTAAAAAAAAAAAAACATCCCCTGGTAATGCTCCTAAGACGGGCTGTTAATACTCGTGGCATTCCGCTGAGTCAGATTGGTAGGGTAAGGGTTAATCATACAAAATGTCTCGCTTCTGTAAACTCCTATTTCATTTAGATTTTGTACTCCTATTTTATTTAGTTTTTGTATTCCTATAGGCTATGCAAAAACTGTTATTGTACATTTCAGTGTAAAAAAAAAACTGCATACCTTTATATAGGCCTACCATTTATACTACCACATGGCCAATGCAGTGCCTGTAACATTCAAAATCAAAAAATATTCATGAATATGGATGATATCATTGGACTTGGGGGCACACCCCTCTGTCATATGATTTTCTTGGCCTCCCTAATGTTTTTGTTGATTGAACTGGTTTGTAGACAATAGTAGCTCGGGCATGGACAGGTGTCTGGTTTTGCGTGGTCTTAGACCATTTTCCTGCAGAAAAACATAGGTATGGTCTGTGCCAATTTATAGCGGAATAGTTGGACATCTCTGGGTATGGGGGTGGTAAAAATGTTGCTACTACTGTCGTACAGCCCAACCTGATAGTAAACATTGCAGTAACGTCGGCAAAGTTGGGCTACCCATAAAAAGTCCACAAGCACTGTAAATGAGTTATTCTCACCAATGGAACATCAATTATACTGGATTTAATAGCCTACTTTCTTTTCTTGTAAAACAGAAAATAGACAGGTAGGAAGAAGCACGTATCGTTAATGTGCATTAATAACTATTTTACCAGAATACTGTTCATTTATTACAATGTCTCGTTCATTTCCATCCAATATCAGCATCTAAAACAAGCCAGCGTACAGTGCCCTCCAACAATACTTTGCCAACACCACCTTTCCCTTTGGTGCTCCATCTGTTCTTTGCTGCAATTGGTCCTAACGCCTCATGTGACCTGAATGGGCCAATAAGAAAAAAATAAGATTTTCGTGCGAAGTGAAAAACAACACAACCTCCTTGTTGTCCAGGAACACTCCCACGTCATATAAATAGCTGGCCTAGAGGTAGTGAATCCATTTTGACGAAGAAGCAAGGAGGCGAGAAGGAGCTGTGGGAGCGGACATAGGCCGGATGGTTAAATCCAACCTACAGACGATCCTGAATAGCCACTGTTTTGTAAGAGAAAAGGAAAGAAACATACCCAAAATGCCAGTTATCGATCTGACCAGTAATATGCCCGAAAGTAAAAGGTAAGAGAATTGTTAGCTAGATGGGAAATAATGGACAACTTACTTTTAACGACACTTTAATAGTGTTAGACTAGCTTGCTAGTTGTAAGTGGAGCTGCCTCTAGGCTAACGTTAGTTGGTAGGCAAATTCTTAACGCTAGTCCGTGGATAATTCGAGGCCTGTCTAGCTGAATGGAACTAGCCAACGTTTTTTAAGCTTTAATCTTTCTACCTTAACTCGTTTCAAGTGACGATGGCTTCTCTGTGTAAGCTTTGGTTTGTTTCAGTTGTGTCACTAGATTGTCATCTTTAATGTTAAAGTAGATTTACGTCAAATTGATCACCAAGCTGACACAGGCCATATTTTAGAGGGCTTGTTAGCTAACTTAGCTTTGTATTTGGCTAGCTAGCCACCTAGAAATGTAGCTAGCATGTAGCTAACTACGTTAGCTAGCTAGCTCTAGTTGTATTCCGTAACATATCATAAACCGGTAAGTATTAACCTTAGCTATGACTATAATGGCTATAACTATGTCGAAGTTAACTATCGCAAAGAGTGACATAATCGCTTGGTATTATGTAGAATTACAGCCAGATGGCCCTACATTAGCTAGTCTAGGTATAACATTGGCGTTAGCCGTTTGATTTAGCAAGTGCTGAAATTAAGCTTGGCTAACACGGCTTAGACTGACGTTATTCATTACCATGTCGTATTCAGCCAATGCTTGTGACAAGATTATATTCGTAACTATACCAACAAGCGTATCTATCTAATGTTTCTTGGTTTTCCCAACGTTTCTCACACACCGCAATTAGCTTGCAATGTCTTTGGAAGACTACAGGCGTTAGCTAGCTAACGCAGCAACGTAGCTGGCTAGCTAGCCTAACGTCATTTAAACGAATCGAACATTCTCGACGTCTGAGTGGCTAGTAGTGGTTGGCATAGCTTAACGTTAGCTTGCTGGCCATTTTAACGTTTAGGCGAGTGAAGTCCGCCAGTTTGCAAGCGTTAAACTGTAATCACTAACGTTGGATTGAGCCGTTTTACTCGTTAAGGTTAACTAGCTGCCCGTGTGGAATTTATCCTTTGATCCTCGTGCGACTGTCGTAATGAAATGGGCAACAAAAGTAACATCATTTGGCAAGCAAATGACGTTAGTCAGGGGAACTGAGTTAATGTTTTGCTTTGTAGCTAACGTCAGACTAGCAATAAAGGGCCTTGTTACATAAGGGGTTACGGTTCCTTCGGTAAATGCTTAACTATCAAGATCAAATGTACCTGAAAATTCAGATGAGATTTCCTTATGACATGTCAAACAGCCAGTTAGGTGTAGAGGAGGATTAAACATTACAAGGGGGTAATGTTTTAAATGGGGTTTGTGTTAATCCTCTTGAACTTTGACTGAGTCCAAGAGTACAGCACAAAGTTGAATGCTGTCTCATTCCAAGAGAAAAATTATACCGAGGTCTCTCGGACTATTTGTGTGTTTTGCTCATGCGAGTGCGCGTTTGTTCACGGGACTTATTTTTCAGCTATTGAAAAGTGAATATTCAGGAACTCGCGACTCTCCATGTGATGACTTGGGGGAATTTTAGTCGTTGCTGCGTCAGCAGGAGCAAGCTTGTTTGGGTTTACACTTCAGGGTGTATTTCGAAACACAAAGAACCCCCCCCCCCCTCCGCGAAGCTAAGCACATTAGGAAGAGTTGGTAGCCACGTACCAAAAGCCTTTCTTCACAGGCAGTTTGAGTACAGATGAGATGTACACAAAGTACAGCGCTAACTGCTTTCCTTTTAATCTCTTGAAAATGTGCGATGTAATTTCACTTTGTATTTCTGAATTGGGAGCATTGTAGCTTTATTTGACCCCAGGGCAGTGGGTAGGTAGGTGTGGGTGGGGGAAGTGGATTCTTTTTTGTAGTCTTTTCAAAAATATATATAATGTTATGTGATCTCTCTGGATGAGACTGGATGGATCTAAATTTCAATTTTTTAACTCTAAATTCTGAGCATCATTTATCGGGAATCTGAAAACATCCAGACCTGGCTTCTTTAATTTTTAAAGGGTGTGTCTGTGTATGCTGAGTAAGTTCAATTTCTCGCTCGGGAGCCCTGTGGTACAGAACCACAAATCGGGGTCAGTTTTGGTAGGTTTGGTGGAGGGCTAGGTCAAACACCTGTTACTGCTGTCTGTCTTGGATTTTTTCAAGTGTTCGTTAACATTATGCTGCAAGGTGGAATAAGGTATGCAGAATGTTTTTGTTTTTTTTAAGCTTTATTCGTTTGTTTCTAAACAACACCAAGCTGCGTTTGCTGCAGTCTTATGTAAATCTGATTTGTTCGAGGGAAGAGGACCAAAGCCGTTACGCAATACGCTATACTCATCCCCTTGTGTGCTCCGAGCAGCTGCTCTGCGCTGAACTACTTATATGCGCGTGCGCGCGCGTGTCTTGTGTAGAGTCAGCGCGCGCCAGTGTCGGCTTTGGAGAATTCTGACGATGTTAGCGACGGAAGATATCTTTGCGTGGGTACCGTCGGGACGTGATGGGGGAAGTGTTTCTGATTTTGCCATGGCACCTCACCTCCAGATATAGCACCCGGGTGTCATTTGCGCACACCAGCGTGTGTGAGGAGTCACGCTACTGACGAGCGGAGAGACGTCAAACCATTCTGTCGGGAACAGAACGGTTTTCCTCCGTCGGGTTGTATAAGATTAAGCCAAGCTCGATACGTGAAGAGCTGCTGAATTGAAATGATTCTGCGAGCTCTTTGTGCGGAGTGTTCTTGCAGTCTGTTGCTAAATTGGCCGACAGATGATTAGATTATGCATTGATGAGGATCTTGTATTTGGCGGAAATCTGCCTGTTATCGACCAAATTATTTTAAATTGCAAATGACTATTGTCTGCGTGGGCCTTCGTTTTACACCTTCAGTAGAATTTTCCCGTAAGGCTGAATAAAATTCAGTACCTTGCTCTGGTAACATGCCATTCAAAATAGTTTGCGTGCAACAGATTGTGAAATAGTTTTATCTGCCAGCATCAGTTTTTATGAGGGAGACATTTTTGCACTTGCAAGTCATGCCAGGGTTCTGCTATTCACATTTGGCCTATGAGTCCAAGCATTATGTGTATTATTTACACAACGATGTGTGGCTTTGTGTGGCTTTTGTCTCACAAATTCAAGTCCATTGAACTAGGCTCCTTGTATCTTCTTGCATACCCCCTGGTACAAGACACAGTATAACAGGACTAGTTCACTTATTCCAGTCTGAAGAACTACCCCCAAAAAGAATTTCAGAAATGCTGTCATGATCAAGGTCGACTTTCAAATGGCTGCCACTCTGATTTCTGTTTTCAAAGCGTCCAATTTATCTGGACTTTGTGCTGGACGATATGCATTTTCCAATGCAAATATTTTTTCTTGATTGCAAAATTCCCTCTGTTACTTGTCTGCAAACTTAAAAAAAAAAAAAAAAAAAAAAATTGTACATTTTAAAAAAAAAAAAACTGCTTTGTTGTGCAGCAAAAGCACACATTGGTGACATTTATTCATATTTGAACTGTTTGTGGTTTGGGAATGATGAATGAATTAAATGATTTATATCATTTGTTTGTGTCTTTAGTGAGTGCTTGTCATTGTAATTGAAACCCATTCCCTTTCGTAAAAGACTTCCGGCTGGGACTGGAGTGGTCTAGGTCTCGTGTCAGACCGTGCCGCTCATCCCCACACTGGAAGGGGGGTGTCGCTCACACAAGGATGAGCCACTCAGCCCCTCCCCCTTTTCTGGTTGCTTGGTAACCTGTGCGCCTGCAGGAGGATTCGTGAACGTGAACCAGGCCTGCTGCTAAGTAGAAGTAAAATGCAGAACTAGCCCCCACCCCATCCTCCATACCCAACCCCACCCCCCGTCCCACAGTGGCCAAAACCACAGTCACAAGCTGGACATGAGCACTGCTGGAAGTTGCTGAGTTCGTCATGCTGCTCTTTTGAAAACCCAGAATTCGGGGGGAATTTTTAGGTTTATCCCCTGGTTTCTCAAGTAATTCACTTCCCCCTTTCTTCTTCTTTTTTTTTTTTTTTTTTTTTAAACATGAGGCAATTTTTTTTGAGTTCAGAATGCTGCAGGAAAATGGCGGTTCTTGTTTCTCCGCAACCTTCTGCGTCCCGTTTGTTTTGCCTCGGTACAACCCTGTGAACTTGACATAATACAATGACGGGAACAGGCCATTCAGCCCAACGGTGCTCTCCATTTTCCTAACTAAATCAGTGCTCTGATTACCTACAGACTAGATAGTGTCTAACGCCGTATCAAGCCTGGTCTTGAAAATCCCCGGAGTTTCCTGCCTCTGCCACGTGACTTGGCAGGCTATTCCACACACTGACTACTCTTGTGTGGAAAAAATTCTTCCTAATGTCTGTGTGGAATCTACCTTTTGTTAACCCGTCCTGCGGTCCGTATGCTAATTAATACTAAAACCTGTCCTACCCCCCCACACTCCAGGTGGGTGTGTTCTCTGCACTCATTGTGGGATTTGTCATGAACTTCAGTAAAAAAAAAAAAATCACAGGCTGCCAGGTTTTTTGCTTGCTGCTTTGCTTCGAGGACAAACTGTCTTTATTAGTCACCCGAGTCTACTTTTAACTCGCCGCTGCGTGTTGATGAATAACTTCTGCTCTCGGTGGTTTGGCATTGTTTTTTCAAGAAGCCACTAGTTTTTCCTGTGTTCTGTTCAGTCATGTTCATCTGCATGACTGATTTCAATGTAGATATTCTTAAAGGCACAGGCCTGTTGAGAGCAGTGAATGTCAGCACACTGATAATAAGAGGAAATGAGACTATTTTCCATTTTGGGTAGTCAACATTAGTGGTCCTTTTTGAGCTTTGGCAGTTTATTTAATGCTTTTTTTTTTGGGATGGGGTGAGATACCGGGCTTCGGTGTGTTGGGAAAGGGTTCTGGGACGTTGTGTGTGAAGTCGACTGTGTAAGTCGGTTTGGTTTGAATGATGGTGCAAATCTAGGAGGGGCATTTCATGAAACAGGATCACTGAGTTAGCTGGATAACTGCGTGGGGTAACCCGTTAAGAGCTTTTTACCTTTAACTTCAGTCCAGATTCCAAATCTGAGGGCGTTCCTCAGGGTTTTCTCAGCGCAGTTATCCAGCTAACACAGTTATCCAGCTAATGCAGTCATCCTGCTTCATGAAACTGGGCCCTGATCTGTCTTTTAGTGTTGCATCTCTAATGCTTTCCTCTGCGGTGGCTAACAGATCTCTCCCTCTCTCCCCTCCCCCTCCCCCTCCCCCTCCCCCGCAGTCCTTGTCGGTGTTCCCGTTCCTGTAGTAACCTGTGTCCGGGGCCTCTGTGGTGCTCCTGATGCCCCTCTCCCACCCCTGAGGATCCCAGGTGGGCGAGGGAATGACCAGAGGGATCGCAATCTTTCAGCTAAACTCTTCTACTCGGTGAGCCCCCCCCCCCCCCCTTCCCCACACACACACAGGTTTTACTGCTCTCTAACTGCAGGACCTGCAGCTTTATGAATGACCTCCCTGTCCTGCTCCCCCGAATGCCTGTATCAGTGTTATGTACACGGTGTGCCCGAGGGCCGTGGGGCGGGGCATTCCTACTGCACGCGTGCTAGAGCCGGACGGGACCTTTCGGACACACGCCCCCGTGTAGCCTGCGCTGCCAGCCTGCCTGCTTCAGTCCACAGTTCAGCCACTGAAGTCCCTCAGATGCCCCCTGAATTTGGGTCTCAGCTGCATGGCTCACCAGAATAAAAGTCCTGTCATAAGCTAACGTTTTGTTCAAGGATTATTTAGTCTCGATCTGTTAATTGCACCGGTAATTGGTACAAGTCATGCCCAGTTTAAATTGTGTAGACTTTCATACAGTCAAACGGAATTTATTCAGCCTTGTTACATTACAAGTATTTAGCATTTATCCAGAGCGACTTACACAACTTTTTACACAGCATTTACATTGCATCCATTTATACAGCTGGATATATAACTGAAGTGATGCAGGTTAAGTACCTTTAGCTCAAGGGTGCAACGGCAGTGTCCCGCCCTGGAATCGAACCTGTGACTTTTTCGGTTACAAGCCCGGTTCCTTACACTGTGCTACACTGCCGCCTTGTGTTATTTTCCCTGCTCTTCGGAATCTCGTGTACGCAGTGAGCGTACGGCCCGATGAGCCGATGGGCCGATTGCGGACCTGTTTTTCACCGTGTGCCTCCCCCTCCCCCTCCCCCCCGCAGGACGCTCGCTTGCTGGTTCTGGAGGAGCAGCCGCCCCCTGCCCGGGTGCGCTTCCTGCACTTCGAGCCCCGCCGGGCCGAGGGCAAGCCCTGCTCCTGGAGAGGGGCGCTGAAGGGGGGGAACCTGTACATCGAGATCCCCCCCGGAGCCCTGCCCGAGGGCAGCAAGGACGGGTGAGTGCTACGCCCCCCCCCCCTCCCTCCTGCGTGTCCCAGTGCTTCTGAGACCCAGTCCTGGGGGGACCCTCTGTGTATGCAGGTTTCTCATTCCCCCCACAACTGCAATAGCAGAATTTTAAACAAGCTGTTCATGTTTCTTGGACGCATTCAGTGTTCTGAGGGGTTCATAACCCTCGGGCCCCGTTATGTCTGAAATGGCTATGCATGCCATCATGAAGAGTGGTGTCACATTGTGTTGTTTGTGAACGGGTGCAAATAAAGAGGTAAAATTATTATTAAAAAAAAAAAAAAAAAAAAAAAAAATTTTTTAACAACTGATTCAAATTAATGGCTGCGGTGAATCAGCAGGTTAATTGGTGAAATGTGTGGACACTTTGGCCACTGAGACATTGTAAATAAGCTGCCAGACCTGCAATGTTACAAGGTCTAAGGTAAAGTTTATGAAACTCATGTATTCAACCACCTTAATTAAGCAAGAGAATGTCTGTAGCAAAAAAAACAGGCCATACACAGGGGTCGGCAGGGCTGAGAGAGAATCACCGCTATACTGTGTGATGTAAAAAGAGGACGGTGGTGCTGTCCACCATAACGGAGGCTTAATTGCTTCTCTGTTTTGCAGTGTTTTGTAAACGAACTGGTGCACGATTAACCGTTTTGCCCTTAAGGCATTCGTGACCTTTATGAGGTGAGCTAAAATTAATACCTGGCTTAGCCATTTCAGTTTTTAAAGTTTAATTTTATGTCTACTTAGTGCCAGGTTGAGTGGTTTGCAGGCCGTCTTAAGAAAATATTTTTCCATCATTTAGTTATTTTTTAAATTCTTGAACCACTTCAGTTAGACCCTCCCCTCCAGCTCATCTGAGATCCAGTTCGTAGCTGTGATCAGTCAGAAGAGCTCATTCCTAACTGCCACACACTGTGAACAAGTATGAGCAATGAGCACAGCTGGACAGGCTCAGCTCATGTATTTTAAAATGTTTCCTGATGCGTGATTGGTCGGGACACATGAGGTTAGTGTTGAGAAGATAGATTATATAGATAAATGTAGATTTAGTTTTGGTCAAAGTGTTTTCTTAAGGCTACATCTGAGTGATTTTTAATGTACTAGTTGCTGGGAGTGTAAATGGTGGGCTTATAGTGCAGGTGACATCACTTCCTGGCCTCCCCCTCCACAGATTTGCTCTCCTGCTGGAGTTTGCTGAGGAGCAGCTGCAGGTAGACCACGTCTTCATCTGCTTCCACAAGAACCGCGATGATCGAGGTGCGCCTGTCCTCTCTCTCCCCCCCCCCCCCTTCTCCCCCTATAGGGCTCGACAGTATGCCACATTGGTAATTATCAAATGCAATACACCACAAGGGGGCGACGAAAGTTACTGTATTTGATAATTATTGTGTCAATATGTCGTCCAAGCCTAACCCCCCCCAGTCTGTCTCTTCCTGTTCTGCCTCCCCCTCTCTCTCTGTCTGTTTATCTCTCTCTCTCTCTCTCTCTCTCTCTCTCTCTCTCCCCCCCCCCCCCCCCCCTTCTCCCCTCTGTAGGGCTCGACAGTGTGCCACATTGGTAATTATCAAATGCAATACACCACAAGAGGGCAACGACAGTTACTGAATTTGATAATTCGTGGCAATATATTGTCCAAGCCTAACCCCCCTCAGTCTGTCTCTTTCTGTTCCGTCTCCCCCTCTCTCTGTCTCTGTTTATCTCTCTCTCTCTCCCTCCCTCTCCCCCACGAAATAGGCCAAAGCTCACGCTCTCTCTCCTCTTCCCCCCCCCCCCCACAGCGTCACTGCTGCGGACTTTCAGCTTCCTGGGCTTTGAGATTGTGAGACCAGGCCATCCCCTCGCCCCCCCTCGCCCCGACGCTTTCTTCATGGCGTACACCATCGAGAGAGACTCCTCAGACGACGAATAAAGCTCCCGGACGGCTCGCACGATTCCCCCCCCCCCCCCCCCACGCTACCCTTTCTGTTTCAGTTCCTGTAAAAAAAAAAAAAAAAAAATCTCAGCATTGTGGTGACTGCGTGTGCGTGTTTCTGTTCTTCCTTTCTACCTTTCGTTCTTGCTCTCGCTCTCCTGTACCAACGTTAAGAAATCGTCGCGTCGCGTCAGTGCCACCCGCACGTAGTGTAAAACTGAGAAAAGCCCAGAACACAAGAGCCTCAATGTTGGATGATTTTTAAAAAAAAAAAATGGGAGATTAAACTTTGTGTGCTGACTTAGCTTCACCAGTGTCCTCAATCCAACGCCTACTGATCATCCTTAGGATGTAATATTTATGGGTAAGATTCCCATGCAGAATTAAGTGTAATTAGTTTTTCCATTCTCATTTTGTTGATTTATTTTTTTTTCTCCTCCTCATTATTGTATTGATTTTATATGTGTGCATGATTCTGAATTTTTAGACCTGTTTTTGTTTCACTGAAAATCTGCATGTTGTAACAGTGCGCAAAATAAAACTGCTCACCTTAAAACTGTGGTTTATGAACGTCTCCTTGCACTCTTGCCTTGTGTGACCTACAAACAGATTTTCATACGAGATGAACGTGTCTGCAAGCTCTCCAACCATGGATACATTGCTAAATTGAATATTTTGAATTTGCCATGCAAGTGCTAACTCTCCCCAAGATACTATGCAGCATTAGTTGCTAGTTAGATTAAATGTTGGGTAAGATTCTGTAATCAAGCCTTCAAGCATTTTAAATGTTTGCATTAAAAACACGGTGGTGCATGTTTGATTCGGCTTCTTGGCTCTGCATTAGTCAGGTGGATTGTGGCTGTCCCCGGCAATAGCCTGGTCCTACCTCCTTGGGGAATGGGCATCATACCAGGGGTTCATTCCAATTGCTTATTTTTACTCCATTAATCTCCATGTCTTTTCCTCACTCCTTCACTCCACTCAGTGGAGATCGCGAGGGATAGATAAGAGGGTGGAGAAAGCGTGGAAGCGTGCATTAGATGATTGGCACCTTCTTTGCTCAGTCTAGCATCAGTTTGACGCAGCACCAATTGGGAGAGGTGGGGTCCGGAGGTCATGCATTTAGAAAAAAGACTTCTGCAAAAGCTGCGTTTGTGTATTAAGTGAAGCATCCTCCCGGATCCTCCTCGCTCCTCCAAGGAGCTTTTAAAGAATTGGAACTCCAAGATGGCGGTCATCGATGGATTACTGGATCAGACGAGGATGGATAAAATAAGCGATTGGAATGAACCGCAGGAGTCACTGGCTAGTTTGGCTCTGCATGCCTGGATTGATGGTGTTTCCATTAGACGTAGGTTAAAAGATAAAGGACGTTCACTTCCAGAATTTTCTGTTTAATTATTCAGTTGACAGATCAGCATGAAATGCAAACTCAGGATTGCAACAGTTGTAAGTGGGATAATTGAAATGCTTCTCAGTATATACTCAGCTGATGAAAGTGTACGTAGTCTTTAGGCTCACAAGGGTTCACTTCCTTGTAGGTACTCATAAAGCTGAGAATTGCTACGAGAAGGAAAGTATTTTTGAGAAAAACATTTAATAAATCCTGTAACGAGTGGGAAATAATACTTAGGGAAATTTTATACGACAGGCAGGAACATGAGTAAAGTCACTTATGCAGCTGTAGACGTAGTTAGGGTGCGGTGTGGTGAAGCCCCAGCAGGGCGGCGATCTTCAGCACGGCGTCGGGTTCCGCCGCGGAGAGGTACTGCAGGCACAGGACGTCCTCGCGGTCGGGCCGCCCCTCGGCGCCGGACAGCGCCAGCTCGGAGAGCTCCTGGAGCAGCAGCGAGCGCTTGAGCGACAGCCAGCTGGCCAGCAGGGCGGGCCAGGAGGCGCCGGGCCGGCCCTGCAGGAAGAGCTCCGCCCCCGGGCCCCAGAGGAGGACCTGCAGGACGCCGGCGGCCTCCGCCGTCCGCACCCCGCTCTCCGGGTCCAGGAGCAGGCGGGCCAGCCGGAGCAGCCCGCGGGGGGACGGGGGGGGCCCCTGGGGGGGGTCCCAGGCGGAGGGTCTGGGACCCGGCGGCGGGACGGGGGCCTCCGGGAGGTGATGCAGGCAGAGGAGCAGCAGGCGGCCGAGCCGGACCTCGTCGGAGTCGCCGCTCGCCTCTGGCTCGGACCGAGGTTGGAACGCCGTCAGCGCCGCCCGTGGGGGGCCCCACCTTTTCCACAGCTCCTGTACGGGCGCGCCCAGATTCTCCCCCGCCCCCGCCCCCGTCTCCACCCCACCTTCCAGTCCTTCGGTTCTTCCGCGGGCCCCTCCCTCCGCGGCGCCTCTCTCGCCCGCTCCCTCCGTCCCTCCCTCCGCTCCCCCCCCGTTCGCGGTTCCGGGCCAGGCCAGGATGACGTCGCGCGGCCGCAGCTCTGCGCAGACGGCGCCGTGCTCGCGCAGGTGCAGCAGGCCCCGGGCCACCTGCAGCAGCAGGAGGCCGAGCTGCCGCTCGTACAGCTGGGGCCGGGCGCGGCGGAGGGCGGCGCCGTCGCGGACGAAGTCCTCCAGCGTCCCCCCGGGGAGCTCGCGCTCGACGTCCGCCGCGCGGCCGCCCGACAGCAGCGACGCCACCGTGCGGCCCTGCCGCTCGGGAGACTCTCCCTGCTCGGTGCTGCCACCGTGTGGCGACTCCAGGGACATTCCATCCTCGGCGCTGACGTCTCTCTCCGGCCCGGGGCGTTGTGGGAAATGCACTAAGAGCTGCTGGATATTGACGTGGGGCGGCAGGGGCTTCGAAAGGGCTGCCGCAGCGGCCATGCCGTTTGGCCTGTAAACCTGAGGGGGATGAAAACGCAGATGACCTTCCAACCTCTTCCCTCGCTCAGCGCGCGCAGACACTGATAAGCAATGAGTAACCGTCGCTGCGCTAACGCCCCATTATACAATTTCCAAATATGAGCATGCTCGAAAACAGCCTCTGCAAAGCCTCGTTCTTGCACAGCGCGCTGTGGTGCCAGGAGGCCACATTCTATCACTTACATGAGAACAGGCAGTTAAATTGCTCAACTCGGTGCTTGCAGCGCAGGAAGTGTTTCTCAAATGTGTTTATTCTACGCGGGAGCAAGGGGGTTGCCATATATGGGTATGTCTCAAATCTGTGGCCTGGAGCCCCGCGTGTGTTTCTATGGTTGATAAAAACCGATTTCTCGATTAGTTCTTTTCTTTTTTCTCGCGATTGTTTTCTCTGTGCTCGCCATTCGTCAACAGGCATCTCCCAGTGAACCACCTGGGGTCCTTACCCTGCAGCACAGATAAATAAGCATGTGCAAATCGTCTCAGTTTTCTGATGTGCCCAGAGGAGTGAAAATATCTGTAATATCTGCAGTAGGATTTTTTTTATTTATTATGCACAACTTAATTTTTTTGTTCCTTTGGTCCTATACCATTTGCAGCTAAATATAAAATTAACGACTGCCCTGATGGTGTGTTCTGAAATTACACAATATATGGATATGGCAGACATAGCCTAATATACCACAGAACTGTGAAATTCTGTGGTATATTTGAGGAACCGCATTAATGGTGGTGACAAATACACTATGACTCAGGTCTAGTGGAAAATTACACGTTGAACACTCACCCTGCCTGCGGCCACTTGCTTACCTTGGCAGAAAACACCCTCCCAGGCAACTGTGGGCAATGAACGGAGTAGAAAACGGCATCCCCCATCTTTCTCGACTGGTGACCTTCACAGAGCTGGAATTCCTGAGGTTGGAAGGACTCGATCCCCTTCGCGGACTCCGCCCAGCCGAGAGGCAGCGTTTCCAGCTGCCGCGCGATGCGTCTCAGGAACAGCAGGTGGCACTCTTGGATGTCCAGGGAGACCTGTTCCTGGTCCTGGAAGCTCCCGAAAAAGCGGGGCAGCTGCGGGTCGGGCGTGTCGAAGGTCAGGAGTCCCAGGGGTAGACGAGGAGGGGGCGGGGCCTGGAACGCCGGCTTCTGGCTCTCACTCTCCACCTCCAGCTGGCTGTCTCTGATGGGGGTCAGCATGTAGAGGGGGTTGTCGTAGTTTTGGTGTCTGGAGGGCAGGGAGCACTGGGGGTGGAGACACCACCCTGGCAAGGACAGAGCTCGAGCCAGTCTCTTCTTGGGGACTGGCGGCGGGGTGCTGTCCGAAAAAAATCTCTCCTGATGACCTGACGAAGAGAGGCCCTTAAGTTAGAAACACAGGTGTCCTACCACAGTTACCTGCCACCAATGCATATGACAGTTATGCTAACGGCTTTAAAAAAAATAACACTATCGAGAGGAAACGATCACATTTAATAATGTGGAGATGTGCTAAATTGTACTGGACCTTGATGCAGCCTCCTGAGAAAAAAGTTGTGCAGTGATTTTTTTCAGCAAAACTGTTGGTTTTAGCCGTGTGCCAGTCAGGACCAGGCTTTCTGTGTGTTCACGCGAGTTAGTGCGGAAACCTGCAGCGCATTGGTGACATGTCATAACCTGTCGGTCGCGGTCTGGCCATATTGGGTAAAAATAGTCTCCTGAAATATGTAGGTTGGCTCTATTAATACAGCAAATATAGGATGATGTTTGCTCTGCTTGTGCAGTTTGCCGTTTGCACTTGCAACTTCTTAGTTTGGTTACTCATCGTTGAACCGCATAGCAGCTGTAGAAAGAGTGATCACATGCATATACACACACACACACACAGGTGCAAGCGCGCACACACACAAACACACAAAGTCACACAATCACCCACCCCCCCCCCGCCCCATTTCAAAAGTCACAGGACTAGAAACCATACCAAAAGGAGAACAATACCACTGTTCTCAACTGAACACTTGAAGTCTGCAAATGTTCTCCAGCATTTTTAAAAAAATTTTTTGAGCCTACCATTCGCGCAAGTGTTCAGAGGGAAATGAGCACTATGCAGAGCGTGTGACGCCTTCTAACCCTGTGGTCTGACGTCTGTCAGCCTGAGGTTTGTGACTGGGAGTCTGGTTTCAGGTGTAACTTCCTCCGATTCACTACAGAATCGAATGGGGAAGCGACGCAGGGGCTGCAGCACACACACACACACACACGCTTCTCTCAAGCTTTGCTTTTTCGACATGTTCACGATTTCATCTCGGTGCCCCAAAAGCACGCGATGTCCAGGACGCTGAACCTCCCAACCCAAGCACACAGCACAAAAAACTTTCAGCCAGCCATCTGTGTTTGGTTGTGGGGGGGGGGGGGGGTGTCGTCACGGTAACTCGGCGTGTGCTCACCGTCGCTGTGATGTATCGGGCACCGCGGCGCGTGGCAGTCGGTGGACGGGGAGAAGACCTCCGAGAGGGGGGGGGGTGTGGCCTGGCGCGGGGACCCCAGGAGGCTGTACCTCTCCCCCACCTCCGGCTCCAGATCCATGCTGGACCCCGTGCTGGAGCCTCTGGAGTCGGCGCTCCTTTGGGGCGAGACGGCCATTGGGATCAGCATGGGGGGGGGGGGCGGGCTAGCGCTAAGCTACAGGAGCGCCAGCGTCAAGAAGCACAAGCGAGAGCATCCTCAACCAGACTACAGCAGGGCTGCCCAACCCCGTTCCCCAGAGATCTACTGTCTACTGTAGGTTTTCAATTCAACCCTGACCTGGCACACTAGATTCTGTACTAATCAGCAGCTCAACGAGTTCTCTCGCTGTCGGACGAGGTGCGCTCTATTAGGTTTGGAGTGAAAGCCTACAGGACAGGTAGATCTCCAGGAACACGCTTCGGCAGCTCTGGTCTACAGGAACGTTACAATGCACAGACGAGGAGCAGAATGCACTCACGGCTTCACGTGTTGCCTGAACGGTTCCTCTGCGCTGAAGTTGTCGTTTCATAATTTATTTATTTGCTGTTTTGCACATACTGAGACGGAGGCACTTGACTGAAGGGGTGAAATTGTGCGGGACGGCCGGTCTGGTCTTACCTGCGCTGTTTCAGGGGCAGGGGAGGGGGGCAGCCTGCCTTGTCCGCCCTGCTGCACATGCTGTTGGTGGGACGGTCCGCTGTGGAGCTCAGAGTCTTCAGCAGTCGAGAGGTCTCACTCCCTCTGACACGAGGACACTGCTCTACTCTCAGTTTGTACGTACGCTTTGCTGGCTACGCTCTCTCTCTCTCTCTCTCAATCTCTCTCTCTCTCTCTCAATCTCTCACTCACACACACACACACACACACAGACACTGTCTCTCTCTCATACACATGCAGACACTGTCTCTCTCTCTCTCACACATGCACAGATACTGTCTCTCTTTCTCTCTCACACACGCACAGACACTGTCTCTCTTTCTCTCACACACACACAAATACACTCCGTGTCTGTCTCTCTCTCTGTCTCTCACACACACACTGTCTCTGTCTCCGTCTTTCTCTCTCTCTCACACACACGCACACTCTCTACCTCTCTCTTTCTCTTTCTCTCACCGTGGGTAAGTGTTGTCTAAGAGACACTATCTGTTTCTGTGATCTCTGATCTCTGAAGTCTGAGGCTGGTTAACGGAACCGCCATGTGCTGGTATGGGAGTTCCTGCAGAAAACCTCAAACGCGAGAGCGAGAGGGCGAACACACACACACACGCACACACACACACACACAAGCACGTCTTCCCCCGTCCGCGTTGCAACTGCCTCTGCAACTCTTCCCTCGCTTTGAGACCGTTTGACCTTCCTCTTAGACCCCTCTCTCTATCTCTCTCTCTCTCTGGACCTGCACACACTGCCGTTCCATTGTGCCCCACTTCCCTTTTCTGTGGCGCAGCGTAACTGAAAATGCGCGAATAAACGAAGGAACGTAGACTGTCCTCTTTCGCCTCGTCCTGCACAACCTGAAACATTCGGCGTAACTTTCATGTGGAACTGAATCTGGTTCCACCGGGTTCTCCTTCTGCAGGACAATTTCGGCTTGATTTTGAATTCATGAAGACAAACGTTGTTGTTTTTTGTTTCATTTACTGGCATGAAACTTCCAGTTCTCCAATGACATAAGTCTAATTCTGCAAGTTGATAATGTGATCATGTTTCTACACTGGTGACACTGTGGATGTGACCCAAAATATTTATATGGGAGAATCGATCTTGTGTTTTGGGCTATGATTAGAAAGGGTATTGGCATGACAAGCAAAGGTAAAATGCTACAGTATGTTCCATCGAAAATGCAACTGGACTGAGAATCATCAACCACTTCACTCTCCTGGGCTAGTCAATCCAATGTGTTCTTGTCATGAACAGAACGATGTTGATTTTGATATTACTGTGCAGCACAACTGGGGCTCTTGTGGTGAGCCTACACTGAAAAGATATAATATGATTTACTCACCGTTTCCTTCCTGAGTGTTGAACGACGGGAATCATCGTGACTGCGCTGTAATTTGCAAAGGCCGCTTGTTGAGTGAGGCCGTTATACACGAGTGTCCATTAGAGGACACTGTTGTCCTCTGCGTTTGGTCGGGGTATGCCAAACACCTAATTACTGATGAGACGTTTCAGAAACATTAAAACTGAGCATAAAAACTGGCACAATCTTCCCTTTGCTTAGCGCGGGCTCGCAGTTTTTTTCATGTTACAGGAAATTCGAGCGAGCGCGATAAACTGCTCGTTGCAGATCTATTTTTCAGCATAATGCAAATGTCAGCAGATTATGTAAGAATGAAAAGGCTTGAAAGTTGGTTTTGTTCAGGCCCAATAGTTCAAATACTAGATTAGTAAAAAATACTAGTAAAAAACAGAAAAACGCATTAGCATTATAGGCATGAAGGGGGACTCAGAAACCAATTTTTACTGTAAGTTTTAAATGTAGTTTTTAAGCCTCATCCATGCAAGATTCCTTGGGTTATTAGCAAAGCGCGTCTGGAATTCGTGTGCTTTTAGCTCACATGAAACTGGTCAAGCTCAAAGTACCTCAAAGTTACGTGCCTCACAAGTGAAGCTAGCTGACGGATAACAATATACAGTTTGTTTTAAAATTACGAGATAGTCTGTCTTTAATGCATCCTCGGTTTAGCATTTATCCTAGCCTATTTTGTTATTGCCGATGCTGTTGAGTCATCGCCACCGTCCTGACCGAGATTACGTATGACAAAAAAAGAGGATCATTGTTATACAAATGCGCGAGGGCTGGCTGTATGGAGGGACCTGCGTAGGTCTGAAGCAGTGGCGCCTGCTGTTGTTGGATTAAACTCGGTTCGCATAATCATCTGAGTGGTTGTGCTCCTTAGAACCTCTGCATGTGGCATATATAGATTTCAAGTGGGCCTGAGAGAGCGCGCGCGCGCGCGTGTGAGAGACGTGTGTGAATCAGACAGGCTTTGATAACGGCCACATTGTCTGATGCCTCCCCGCCCCTCACCTCACCCCCACCAGTCTTGCTTTTCATAACGCAGTTTAGTTTGACTGATGCCGACAGCAATGTTTAAAATTTAATCGCCTTCAACTGAGAGCTTTCCTGTCCTGAGAAACGTCGATTCCAATATTCAGTACTTTTACAGGAAACGGAGGCGAAAAGATTTTTCCACGGACCGGGGAGCCTCTGACCCTTTTCTTCCGTGCATTTACATGAAATCTCATCCATTCACAAAACTACACACAACGGTCCCCATTCAGCTGAGCAATGTTCTTCTTATCTGAGGAGGAGCGTCGCTGTCCGTCAGTCATCACCGCAACAGCAGGAGAACAGTGCTAGTGCGTCACGACATAAACCGAGCAGCCATAGTGCATGGTAGTTTGTACAGAGGCCCTTCATTGACATGCGAAATGACTTTTTAAAAATTTTTTATTATTTTTTTAACAAGAAGGGTGATCTACTCTAGCGTTGCCCCTTCAATGCCAAAGATCACATATATCTGATTAGAATGCTCTGAACATTCCAACTTAATAAAATAGGCTCTAATGTGTATTTCTTTGATTCCTCATTTATAATAACTATTTCAGAAGTTGTGATCTTTAAAGAAGGAAGAACAGAGATACTCTCCCCAAAACAGCATTACATTTCTGCATTACTACCATTTAGCAGATGATCGTGTCCAGAGTAACTTACACAAGTTTGTTCTTTAGCGTTATTACATAGTATCTATTTATACAGGTGGACCTGCAACCTTTGGTTTACAAGTTCCTTACCCATGATACCACACCACCGCCACAGCAATAGATATAGCGCCATGGAAGGAATTTAGAGAGGCGGTAAGAGAGCACTGCCATTTTTAAACCGGGGGAACGCTTTGCTTTATTCCTCAAAATGGAAGGGTAGATGTTTGTGTTTATTTTAAAAATTGCAGAGCCAGAGTACATTCATGAAAAAGCTTTCTTGTCATCACACGCATTTATTTTTGTCACATCTCATTTTTTAGTGAAGTTTTGCTAAATTTGACAGCGGGAGATTGCGAACCGTTGAGAATGGGGCACAGAGTGGAGGTTCATCAGTTTAGAGGCCCTCTTGTTTCTTCTGTAGAGAGCAGCCGTGCGTACAGAGAGATCTGGGGGGGGGGGGGGGGGGCGGTCCTTTTACGCCTCATTAGGGCATGCTCAGATCATGCACAACCAGCCTCTTGACGCCAACGAGACACACAGCTGGGAATGAGCTGATGGAGCTGTATAGGAAGAGGCATCATTAAGTACAGCCAAACTCTGCGTGTTGCCAACGATGTTCAATACAAGCAAATGCGTGACAGAAACCGCCTTTTTATGATGTCTTCACAAAGCACTGTCTTAATTGGTCAGATATCCACAGTAAAATGTTCAGTGTTAAATCAACTTCTACAGAATACATACGGCCCCTATTGGACTCATATGTACTCTGTTAAGTGTTGAATTAACACTGGATATTTTAATGTGTTTTTCCCCCGTACTACAATGTTCTTTTTGCAACCAAAACCTCCAATAAACGGTACAGGTTCCAGGACTCGTTAAGGCAGTATTCTATACGTACACAGAAAAATGTCCAGTGTTAATTCACCACTCAATAGATAGTCTTTGGTCCCACATTCCAAAGAGGGACCAAATGTTATCAGTTAAGAGTTTAATTAACACTGTTAGACTTGAATTAACACTGGTAGAGTAGAATTAACACTGGACATTTTACTGTGTACTGGCATTTCGTTATTGATTGTCGCTCTCGAGCCACTTGTAACAGGCTCAGAAGGACTGCAGTGAAACCAGTTGCACCCAGTGGATTAACAAAAAGGTCCTTTAAGTGTTTACTGCTAACTATACAGCCTAATGAGAAAACAGACTCCACAGAAACCCCTCATTCCTCATGCATGTGGCTGTTTTTCAGATAGTAGAGCCAGCATGTGTGGCTTACCAGACTGTACCAGACTGGGGGGTGTTATAGCTCAGGAGGTAAGAGCGGTTGTCTGGCAGTCGGAGGGTTGCCAGTTAAATCCCCCGCCCTGGGTGTGTCAAAGTGTCCCTGAGCAAGGCATCTAACCCCTAATTGCTCCCAACGAGCTGATTGGTACCTTGCATGGCAGCCTTTCACCGTTGGTGTGTGAGTGAGTGTGAGTGTGAGTGTGAGTGTGAGTGTGAGTGTGAGTGTGAGTGTGAGTGTGAGTGTGTGAATGGGTGAATGGGTGAATGAGAGGCATCGATTGTAAAGCGCTTTGGATAAAAGCGCTATATAAATGCAGTCCATTTACCATGTACCTTACAGTCTTTTACAATGCGACTGATGCCTGACCTTGAACTAGAAATCATTTGCTATAAAATTTAAACAAACAAAAAGAAGCTCATTATTATTACTCACCAACTGGACATACACTCACTGACAGTGATGTTAAACATAATATAGCCAGGCTAGAGCATTTCCATCACCTGGGGTGACAGCATGGGGGTGGCATTGGAACGTAACAGTGAAGAAACTACACTTGCAACTGCATGATTGTAGTTTTTACTCCCAGGTGCTGTTGTACCCTCAAGTACATAACCTGCATCGCTTCAGTAACTTAAATATAAGTGAGTAAATATCCAGCTCTATAAAAAGGACTGTAAGTGAAAAGTGCGTAATGTAAAGAACAGAAAAGGGCGTAATGTGCGATGCTTGACTGATTTAACATTTAAAATGCAAGGGTGAGTCTACAGAGCCACTGTCGTCCATTAGTATAGGCCTACAGATCCACACAAATACGAAAATACACAGTAAAGTTTGCATCATACAAATTTAAAGATTTATTGTGATGTTCAATAATTCACAAGCACATCACATTACACAAATGCAAAAAATTGATATTTTTGGCATGATAAAAATATACATGTACATTTCTTAAATACAAAATGAATATACGAAAGCCATAAAACCTTTTTTTTCTCTAATGAAAATGAAAGAAAACACACAGCCATTTAAAATAAAACTTTAAATGTAAGGTTGTGCAGTATTTCCACAAATGCAGTTGAAAAAAAGCAAAACTGAATTATTGCTGGTCTCTGTGTTTGCAGTGGAAAAAGTACATCATGTTGTGCTTGCATTTTTATCAGAGGTGTAAATGTTCAGTCACTGGGACTTCTCCTTCAAGTTAGTGAAGCGTTTCTGCAGAACAGCCCAAAATCTGGATTTAGGGCGCCTGGCAGAAACCTGAACGTTCTGTTTGGCTCTTCCGGTCTCTGAGATTCTGCGGTCCGGAGAAGAGCGCCGTTGGACGAGCTGGGCAGGGCAGGACGTGCCGGCAGGCGGGCGGGTTCGACCCGTCCGAGAAGTCGAATTCTCGTTCGGGTCCGGTGTGCGTCTGCGGGACACGCCCTCCTCGTCTCTGAGACAGCGCCGGTGCCCCGCCTGGAAGAGCAGGGCCTCTTCGTCGGCCATCTGCGGGCTCCGGCTCAAGGTCAGGAAGCCGTACGGGGTTGTGACCTTGGGAAGGTGTGGCAGGGAGAACGCTGCCCTGGTGACCGGGTCGGGGAAGTCCTGCCCCTCCAGCAAGGCGCAGTTCCCGCGTCGGTTGTGCGGAAGCCTGTTGTTGCTGGTGGGATCCGAGATACTCCGATGGGCTCTTCGCTCCAGCGGTGGGGAGGAACCGAAACCTGAAGATGAGGAGGCGGGGGACGAGGAAAGTGAAGTTGAGGTCGGCCAGTGGGGAAGAGACTCTGTCTGGTTTTCTGTGCTACCACTCCAGCCGAACTGAACCTCTTCTCTGACTCCCCTTTCACTCTGTTTCTCTCTGTCTTTCCCGCAGAATCTCAAACCGTCCTGCAGCGCCAGGCTGGGAATGGTGAACTGCGGGATACTGTCGGGCGTCACTACAATGTTGAAGAGGTTGTCTTTGCTCGCTCGGTTTTCCAGCACGAGCGAGCTACCGAAGGAGCGCGCGCCTGCGGTCGCCCACTTCAGTGCTCTGACCCCGGCGCTGCTGTGCCTCCGCGCGGTGTACGGCTGCGCGTCTTCTGGAGTGCTGAAGGTTCTGGGGAGGCTGGCAACGCTGCAGCTTCCAGCGCTGACGGTCCGAGTCACCGCGATGTTTCTCTTCATTGTAGCTGTCTTGGTGGTGCGCACACTTATCTGCAGCGCTTGACGGTTCGCATGTTCTCGTGCGACGCCACTGATGTTTTATAGTCGCGGTCTTCAGCCCCCCACCTTTCAGACCGTTTAATCCGTCTCCCACTCTCTTTGACGCGCGTTGAATTGGTGACGAAGATGTGCCGGCGGAAATATACCAAGTGTGGCCGTCCTTCCTCTTGAATAAACACGCCCACATGCTAATACGTGGAAATTAATAAACAGCACAGTGTTTACAGCAACAAAGGAAAAACAACAACAAAAAGACTAGCCCACCTATGCGTTCGAGATACGGGGCCGGTGGTGTTGTTTCAACACCACGCCTGATTAAATGCGAAGTTTTATGATAGCCCAGCTGTTTAATTGCAAAACATGTCGTGTTTGTGAACCTGACCAACGTTGTTCTGCTTCTTGAAACTGCAATGCTTTATCCAAGTAATGCCTAACTCACGTTTTGTTCTTATTTTGATCGACAGTTCATCTTAAAGTTAAACTTGAAGTTCGCCCTTGAAGCTGAATTTATAGTTTAACGGATAGTATGTAAACATATTGCCTAAAACGTACATTCAATGTAATGGAGATTGCACTCTACATTGAGAGTGGCAAATGTAGGCCCATATATCAATTCAGTTATGTAGCTACTGTTATCCGATTCAGGTAAATTGCTTTGCCTTTCCACTCATTTGACTCAGCGAATTTCCTAATTGCTTAAGGTGCGTTGGAAAGGACTGATTGGTTTAGCGACGCCAAAACCAGCGTACATTTACACCCCGTCATGCAACGCTCGCCTCGTTAATTATCTTTGCTGCACCTACGGCGATGTCGACCACCTGCAGCTACAGGATTGAGGCAGAGAACCTGGAAGATTCTGAGGTAATGTTTGATCTTAGATGAAGCCTACTTCAAGGGACTATGTAACCGGTTCACCTACGTGTTTATTTAGCTAATAATAAAGTTATGCCGTGTATACTAGCCACGGAGAATGACGTGTAAATCCATCTGGCTGTTGGTTCTAATTAACTAGAAGCCGCAGTGCTAATTTTGTTGACTAGCATAGCAAACTTGTATGGTTGTAGCCATGTTGTGAAGAGCTAGCTACGTAAGGACAATTGAACAGGCCTTTCGTTTTAGTTATAACGTTAATCGGGGTTAATAAATTGTCATGTTTTCTAACCTAAACACGACTTTGTATTTTCTATAGGACAAGGCTGTGGTGAAGAGAGGCTCTGTCCTTAGCTCTGTGCTTTGTCGTCTTTCACAGTTCTGGCCGGTCAGTTTCGTGGTACGTGGTTTGCATCTTGGCGCGTTTTTATTGCACCCCCATTAGCTTGCTAAACCGTATTTCCTTTCATTCTTCTTACAAATGTGAAGCTTTGCGCTCTCAAAGCACAGCGACACACGAGGTCAAAATGACTTGTAACCTGTGTTTGCAACTGTTCACAACGCTTTGTAACGTTAGTTCACAAACGATACCATGACACGTGACGTCTGAGTTGCTTTAGGTACCCTGGTGTGTTAACGGGGTTGGGTGTACACAGTGTAAGCAAAGTTGCTCTGGATATTAGCATCTGTTAAGTGCTGACGTGTAAAAACGGCACGTGTGCGTGCGGTTGCAGATGCGCTCTCTCCGTGGCTTCTGGTGGCTGCTCGGGTTCTCCCCTCCAGAGAAAGAGCTCCCCGAGTCCCCTTCGGCACGCCAGTTTCGCACGGGCAAGAAGCGTCTGCATCGGGTCACGCGCCTGGTGCTGGCTTTCCTGCCCCGTCGGCTGCAGCGCGCGCTCGGCTACCCCGTCTGTACCAGCATTGTCTGCTCGGCGTCGCCAGGCAAGTACCGTGTATTCTGAAGATCAGTGAACAGTTTTGTTGTGGTTTGAGGGAGGGGCAGGGGACATTATCCAAACATTTTTTGGGAAAGGATTTTCCCCAAAAGTGGTTGAATGTAATGCAAGTTGATGGGCCTTGGGTTTTTGTGTGTTCAGAGGTACGAAGCTCTCCCACAAAGCCCTCTGGGAAGGGCAGCAAAAGGAAGCAGGATGATGTGGATGAGGATGATGACGAGGAAGAGCTGCCCCAGCCATCCTGGGTCGAGGTTCTGACCCAGGAGCTGGTGGAGGAGGACAGCCTGGCTGATCCAGATTATGAGGTCAGAACATGGCTTAACAGTGCTTGTGATTGGAGGAATCTGGGCTGGGGCTGGCTATTACAACACTCATCCTGGCATGAGCATACACAAATGGAAGAATCTTCAGTGACTGACTGAAATGTTTTTTTTTTTCCTCCTGTGCATGTATCCCATGTCAAATTTTGACCAGTGGTGGAGCACTAAGCTTTGCTCAGAAGTGTTTGGTTTTTGAATCAACACTTTAGCATTTCATTTTGTTGCTTGTACAGATTCCTACAACAAGCATTGGATTATAATTTTAGGTACCTGCAATTTGAATACTGGAGATTATAGAATGTTTGCTTGCATTGTAAAACGTAAGCCTCTTACAAATGAATAGGCTATGAATTGGCCTGGTTTTACTGTGTTCTGTGTGTATTGTGAGCAGTCTACTCAAATTTTATATGCATTACCAACTGGTTTTGGATTCCTATATCCCCCATTGAATTTTCCCCAGTTTAATTTCAATTGTCAACTGCACGAACGGTCCTGTGTAAGTGGGTATATGGATTTGGCTCCATTTATCCCTCCATTTATCGCAGCCCAGCAGCGTGGGGGAGACGGACAGTGAGGAGTATCGCACGCACAACGACACCGAAAGTGACGCGGAAGTGCTGGAGAGCAACGAGAACGGAGAGGGATCAGGTAAGGGCCTCGGCGTGAGGAGTCGCAGGATGAGTCTCTGAAAACGCTAACATTGGCCTGGGGTCTTTTAGACTGCTGCTTTCTCAGTCCCACTGAATGTGTGGGTAATTGTATGCTACGCACACAGTGCAGTGGCAGGTGTATTGCATGGACAGCACTTGACTTGGAATGCCATTGAGGATGTCCACTGCCTGGCTGGGCCTCAGGAGAAAAATGTAGGCCAGCTGTGTTGAGCTTGTAATGAAACGCTGGACCCCCAACCCCCCCCCCCCTTTCAGCTGCAGCTGCAGGAGCTGAGGTGCCTGCTGAGGCATAGCTGAAGCAGATGACATGATGATCAGGTAGGTGTGTGAGTGGGGGGGGGGGGGGGAAAGCAAGCTGTGTTGGGGTTTGCCAGAAGATGCTGAATAACGGTTTTTGTTTTTGTTTTTCCTGTGTGTGTGGATTGAATGCATTTTGGTGCTGCCTTATTTTTTAAATTTTAGTTTTTTGGGTTTCCTAACTTTATTGTAGAAACTGCTATAATAAAGCATTTTCATACAATCTAAATTTGTGAGTCGAAGGACTCCTGAAAGTTTTGCTTAATTCCTCTTTGGTTACCTGCTGTACTTGCTGCTTGTTTTAAATTTAAGGCCTTTTATACTTAATAGGCTTCTGAATGGTGTCCACCAGCGGTACCTGGTCTTATCTGAAAAGGATCTGTGAGTGCAGGCTTCTTTTAGCCCTACAGTACGACACCTGCTTCAACTACATTTACCAATCCTAGTCTTCAATCATGACCTTTAAGTAGGTGCTGGGCTAAAATAAACCTGCACCCACACTGGCTATTTTTGGATGAGATTGGATACCTCTAGCATCCACCTGTGCACTCATAGGTGTTTCCCTCTCCTTCAGGTGCGGTCTGGGGATTGGAGTTTCATACGTGCTCAAGATGTCAGTGTTTTTCATGTACAAAGAAATGTAAAAGTATGTTGTGTAAAAATAAAGTTTTCGTATTTGAACTTGAACACTGTCAGTTATTGGTTGTGATCTGTACCTTTAAAAACTCCTGTTGGTCAGCTGGGCTACTGTTATAGCTGACCACTAGAGGGCGCTGCATTACCGTGACTTTTAGGCTGTACATATTGCCAGTTCCACACTGCCCAATGTTTGCAGCACTGTTCAGCTAAGAATTCAAAATACAAAATTCTAGCTCCTTTAACTGACTAGAAAGGGTTACATAAACATTTCCTTGAATAATGCTTTGGGGAATTACCTTGTCATTGAAGTTCACCCTTGATTATGATTTGAAGGAACATAGTGTGGTTCTGTGGCAGTCAGCTTGTTCTTTGACACACAATTCAGATTTAAGTTCTAAACCTTGTCATTAATCCCACAGATATTTGGGCCTACAGTACGATGTCAGGAAGGTTTCAGTTGTCTCTTGCAATGGGCTGGGGTCTTGAACGCCAGTGTGAGGGCTGCAGTCTACTGGCTGCTGATTGGTGGAATCCCAAAGCAATGTAGGCCTAGGAAACAAGGTTTTCAGACTCAAATAGGCCCTTGAATGCAGGTACACATCAAACCTGCTGACATGATGCCCCTCCAGGGGCTTATTCCAATCGCTTATTCTATCTGCTCTTGCTTTCTTTCCTTTCGTCCTTTCTTTGTATTTAAGGCCAGATGGGTCAAAAATATGAAGTCTGGAATCGCAGATTCTCTGGATTTCAGTTTGAGGTCCAGACTTTATGATCTATAGCTGTAGTCCTGTTTGACATCTTCGACATCTTGCACATCTTTTTGGTCCTCCACTGCAGAAATAAGTTTGTCAGGTGGGGTGTACTACATATACACACAGTATAGCATTTTCATGTCTTGCAGTTGTCTTGTTTGTATAGCGGTCATGCACATCGGGGACATTCAAATCACTGAACAGTTAAATGTTTTTCAGGTAAAGTATAATTTAAGTGTCCAGCGTATAACCTTGGTTTAATTTGAGCCCGCAGTGGAATTTCTCCACAGTTCAGTAACTAGCTTTTTTACATTGTCACAGGTGGGTCGATACTTGCAGCTGGAGCCATTTCTTCCAAAGCCTCCCCCAGTTTAAATATAAATGGCTTCATTAAAAAGTAAATGAGATGGCAGTATTTAGCAGCAGTAACACCTGTGAGTAGGGGGGAGGGGTCTGTGTGTGTACTACTTTAAAATTGGTTTTAGGATGGAGAACGTAAGCAGTGTGCAGGTTGTCCTTGGCACGGAAGTCGCCTTTGGAGAGCAGGAGCTTTCACACAGTCTCCTGGGTGAACTTGACGAGGGACAAGTGTTCTCAGGTCTTGGGCACCTTCAAAGTTTTACCTTGTCCCGTTGTGGCGGGTATTAAAGTGGGTTAAGCGATGTCACTGCGGGCTTTGTCATGCCCCACATATCGCATGAAGGACAGTCTTTGGGTTGGGCGGTGACTAAATGCTCCTCTGCATGAGTTGCACGATGCGGGTTTGTGGTCCTTTTATAAAGGACGTGCTGCTCTTCGGGGGCCTAGCGGGCATTTCATGGTGTGCGGTTGAGCTGGTAGCTTAACTTTTTCTGAATGTTTTCGTATTTGGATTTCTTCCTAATCCGATTTCATCAAATCAAATGTATTTTCAAGTTGGCTGGCTGAATCCTTAATCCCTCTCCATGAAAGCGCCAACCCAAACGGAATAAATCTACTGCAGGGATATTCAAATCTGACCCTCGAGGTGAGCAGTGATGCTGGTTTTCGTTCTTCTGCTCTGATCAAGACTGATTTCAAACCTCGTTTTGTGAGTTCAGTCTCCAGCCGCTCGGTGGCATTAATCGATCAATTTAGTATTGGGTAGAAACCTAAACCAGCAGTGCTACTGGCCTCCAGGGATGAGTTAGTGTCCTTGCCTGCTCTCAGCTCATGTGCTGTGTTGCCACCAGCGGTTTTTGGGTCCATCTTCCCAGAAATCCCCATGTAGTAATGCTTTTTTGATGGCCCCTATTAGTCAGGGCCCTTGGAATTTTCCAACCCCCCCCCCCTCCCCCCCAAAAGTATGGCACCCCTGCCTGTATCTTCCCATTCCATGATACCCGGAGTCCCATGACATGGCCACTGGGTGGTGATGTACCCACTGTCTCTCTCTCAAGCGCTCCTTTGGGACGCCAGTTTAAGCTGGAAACTTGCGGGTAGAATGCCTCGCTGTGGATTAAGGGAGCAAGCTAATTATATCCTTCCCAGACGGGCCGAGTGGGCCATTTTTCCATTAGCGAGCCATAAATAACGGGGTTTTTTGGGTTCGTGGAGGTGTGAATGGGGGGGGGTGGTGGTAGAATGGGTCGGGCTCACCGGCGGTGACGGATGCTGGAAAGGTGAGAGGGTAGCGGGTATTCCCGGCTGTTACTGTGTGAATCTGACCAATGGGAACTCTGCTGTCATCTGACCATCAGATCTACTTGTGTTTTTTTTTTTTCCCTTAAGAGCTTTTGCGGGTCAGCTATGTCCATGACCGATACGCTGTGTCTGCTGGTGTTCACTGCAGCCTCGTCCCTAACATCACGGTGGGACTTTAACCTTGCCGCAGGATGTAGAGCCTGTTCAGTCATACGCAGCGTGGCCTAACTGAGTTATCAAAGCCAGGAATTGGAACTGTACGTTCTTGCGTAACATCAGTGTAACCTTATGCTGACATAGTAGACATAGTAGACAAATGGCTGTAAAGCAGTTAATGGAAAGACACATGTTTAACCATGGTTAATGCAGATATTTATATCTTCAAAATACCCTAGACTGAGCAGTATTTGTATTTCAGGTGATAAAATGTACTTCGACATTAATCTAACATAAATTTTATTCATTTTTTTTTTGGCCTGTTTCATTATTATTTATGTTCTGATGCTGTGACTCTTATCTGTAATTTTATTGTCTTTGGGTGTTTTGAAAAGTGCTTTAAAATGTTTTCATTTATTTATTAGGAGACTATGCATAAGTAATGTGGCAATTTACGATTTAACCAATCAGTGGGGCGTCCATTTAGTGGGCAGCCAATTGGCATTGTAGTTGAGTTGAGTATGAAGAGGACACAAGCCCTTGCATTGAAAAATGACATTCAATAGAAAATTGGATTACTCTCCAGTTTAGAAATTAGAAAAAAAGTATGTATACTATATTCATCTTCATGTTCTGGTTTTGTGGCTTTAAATAGGTCTCTGTCTCTGTTTTGGTATGTACAAGCAGGAGTATTTCTCTGATCCGTTATGAACAGGACATTTTGTTCAGTGTTTGTCCTGAGCTGAAGTGCTCGTGAAAAATCAATTTTTTTTGTTTTGTTTTTGTTTCTGCTGGTGCCTCACGGTGGAGTGCTGTGTGTCAGTGAGCGGCTGCGTACAGGTGCTCCTCTCACACGTGGTCTATGAACGCATTTTTATTTTTTTCCCGCTCCCCTCCCACGCACCATTAAACTGCACTACATCAACGGTAAACGAATTATGCTGCGTGCCCACTGACCCTCAAAGATTAATGTCCAACCCCTCCCTCCTGTTTTCGAATCTTGATTGGCTCATGAATATGTGCATGTCAATCAGCTGTGGCTGCTGTGGAAATATCATTTTTTAATTATTTTTTTAAAATTTATTTTTGTTTTTCTTTTCAGCAGGACCAGACTCGCTGGTGATTGAAATGACTCAGTGCACCTCCTACGGACTCCACCCCCAACCCTCCCCCCTCCGCCCGTATTCCAGATGAAAGCTAAGGACCGTGCGTCACACTTTTTTGGCACACGTTTCGACCAGAGGGTTGGGATGCCGTTTTAAACGGTCGATGGACGGGTGTGGGCACCCTTGGCGCCGCCGACCCACCACCGCCTTTCCCGACAGCGGGGCCTCCGTGTTCCTCTCGTAGAGCGAGTAATCGCTGCTTACTCACTGCTCCTCAAAGCGATACCGCGTACGGTACCTACGTGCGCTCGTGTTCTCCAGCAACACGACGGCACCGTAGAAAAAGCCTCGTTACTCGCGCATCATCCAGTGAGGTCTCGCGTTTTCGATTGAACTGTTATGGTGGTTCGGCACTTGGTTTAAAAAAAAAAAAAAAAAAAAAAAAAAAATCATCATAGTGACAAAAATGACCAGGCCGCAGGTGAAGAGAAGAGGTGTGTGGCTACCTGCCGACGCTGTGACCGCCGTCGCCTCTGAAAACGGTCGCCTGCGCTTTCCGCCTCGTCCGCGTTCCTTTCGTAAACGTGAGAAAACTGCGAATTCGTAAAAAAGTG
The DNA here is from genome assembly GCA_039654925.1 of Anguilla pacifica. Classification (NCBI taxonomy): domain Eukaryota; kingdom Metazoa; phylum Chordata; class Actinopteri; order Anguilliformes; family Anguillidae; genus Anguilla; species Anguilla pacifica. The sequence continues at coordinate 7,032,887 of CM077287.1, read as the reverse complement.
TGCAGTAGCCGTAACCTAACTGGCCTGCAGCGGGGCATTCAGAGGAGGGTAAAAGCAAAGCAGGGGAGGCCATTTTATGCCTCTTAGGCCTCACGATGAAGCACAAATGAGAAGGGTGCTCGTTAGCATCGTGTGTGTATTCGTGCTGGTATTTTCTTTTGAGTGGGGGAAAAAAAAAAAACCTTTAACGTAAATTTTACAAAGCCTCTTTCAGGCTTACGAGATCTTTTTCTTCTTTTGAGTAGTTCTTTCTTTCTCCTGCAGTCATCTCTGCGAATAGATTTTTTTTCCCTGCAGGATTCTGAATAGAACAAGGGGTGACCTTGCGGGGAACCGCGGAACTGGGAGGTTGCGTAAAATGAAAGAAGTTGTTTTTTTTTGTTTTTGTTTTTGTTTTGTGGAGGTCGGGAGGGATGTGCGGAGAACAGGGAAGTGCGAGAGGTGGTCGGGAGAGGACGGGGTGCAGCGGGGGGTGCTCCATCTTTTGGGGGTTTCTTCTGCCCACTGGTGGGTTGGTGGGGTGGGGGTCTTCTGAAGACTGGACTCTGATCACAGCAGAAAGTGGGAAGCAGGCCTGGTCTGGCATAGGGACCTGGGAAAGCTGCCTGTTTAAACCGGGGGTAGGATATCAACGTGTTTGTCTTTGTCTTTTTAAAGACGTGTGACACGTGCAGGTAACGGATGTGTCGCGTCCTTGCGGAAGAGGATGTTCAAACGAGACGGTGACTGTGAAACGAGTTCAGTGCGGCGAGCTCGGTGGCTGTGGTAAGGGGCCTCGTTACTGCAGCGTCTGTGGAAAATCTGTGTGCGTGTTCAGTGTCTGCGGCGTTCAGGAGTGAACTGAAGGGTGAACAAAGAGGAGCTGAAGGAGAAATGGTCATTGATTTTATATTTAAAAAAAAAAAAAAAGTTTTTTTGGTGTTCCAACCGTGTCCCGCACCCGCCCTCCCGATTGGTGGCCTGAGGTGTGGCTGTCCTTGCCTGCCCTTGTCCCTTGGTGTCTCGATGCTCTTCCCCGTTGGCTTGGCAGCGAACTCTGCACCGGTCAGCAGATCCAGCACGCTGTCGCCTTGACAACGTGGCGGGGAGGCCTGAACCGCAGCCAAGCCCCCTCCACCTGACCCGCGGGTCATTATCTGCTGCGTTGCATCACTTCCTGTCAACATAGCTAAAAAAAGAAAAAAAAAAGGGCTCCCAGCATCCCTGTACATGAAGGCGAGCGTGCCGACTCTTTGTGGCCAGATACGGTTCAGTTCCCCTGGAGCTTGTGTGCTAGCGCCCCCTGCAGGAGCTTGGCCTAATGTGCGGGAGTCGTGTTGCGTGCAAGGACCTGTCAATCACCAGCGTCAGCAGGCTGGAGATTGGAATCATAGTGAAGGATGGGGCTCAGCAGGGAGCTTTAAAAAAATAAATAAATAAATAAAATAAATTAAAAAATTTTGCACTTGCTTGTAACTGCATTCATGATCTTGTTTGGTGTATTGGAACCAATGTAATACTCTCAAAAAGTGCAAACCCTGCCTTCTGGTCATATTGGCAGGCACAATTACACCAGGCAAGATCAACAGAGCATAGAAAAAAGTATTTGAACTGAAAACAAATTTGAGCCAGGTCTGATTCGATTACACTCACATTTGCACTTGGTCGCATTTGTTTATTCTCATATATGCATTTAGAATCGCTTTCACTTTCACTCACATTCGCTCTTAGTCGAATTTGCTTACGGTCGCATTTGCACTTGGTCGCATTTGTTCATAATTGCATTCCCTAACGCTTGCATTTGCACGTTCTCACATTGAAACTGCATGCACACACTCTCATACACGCTTACAGACTCACTCGTACTCACTCTCACACTCACCGACACTCTCAGGCTAAGTCCAAAACCTCCGCAGGTGTGTCCTTCCACCTGTCCTTCCCCTGGTCTACAGGGCGTGGGCGGGGCAAAGAAACATGGCAGCAATCCTCAGCCTGTCAGTCAGGAGTCGCTTAGCAACAGTGAACTTAAGGGAGGGGACGGGAGGGAACTGGGAAGAGGCCTAAGACACACACACACACACACACACACACACACTCAACTGTGCTTACTATCTCTCTTATGTGAATAATTATACACACACACACACACATACTCACCTGCACTTGGTGTCACACTAATGTCTATTAACACATACACACACACACCTGCACTTGCTGTCGCACTGTACTGTGTGTACTCATTCACACACACACACACACACGCACACACACTCACACACACAAGACCGATGCGTAATAAAGGTGTCTGAGGGAGAGATATTCAGGTCTATTCAATAAGGTCATTTTTTTTCCTCGTGCTAATGAAGCAAACGTGTTGCAGTGTAATTACTCCCTGCTGCTGTAGTTCCAGCTCTGTCCCCACAGTGTGAGCAGCGGGTAAACCTGCGACACTCCACCTTCAGACCGTCACGTTTAATTAGAATTATTTTCTGCTTGCCGCAAGGATAGGTTGACAGATTGCCACAGACACTGAAATCTGTTTGGGCTGTGAAATACATAATTTGTAAAATGTGTTTATATATATATATATGTATGTGCATGTTTTGCATGATGTGCAATTTGTGATATTTTTTTTCTTGGATACATCGTGGTTGACTGGGGTATTTGAAATTAATTCAGTTTAGAAATGGGGTTAAAA